>CANXYI011311008.1:0-10056 GCA_948208565.1 Hura crepitans | reverse complement strand
GATGTGTCTAATCTAGATAGTGATTTATTTTTAGAACAAATGTATTTATCTGACCTCTTTAAGGTGAACAATTTCCTTTTTATTAAAATGAATAAAAAGTTTGCTTATTTGTGTGATGTTTTTCCTAATGGTAGCATGTATCCAAATGATTATTACATGAGCATTTTTTACATTAACTATATTAAAACTAACCCATTTAATCTTGGAACAAATGAGCATCCTAAAAATATATTAATTACCTATGATACTATTGCTAATAAAAGAGAAAAAAATTTAGAGATTAGTAAAAAAAATATGAAAGGATCTTTGCCTAGAACTATGAAGACATGCTAAGGATCGATTGAGATATAGCTAGACACGTTATCCTAATTCATGATCACAACATTCCAGTCTAATAAAAGCTTAGAAGAATAAGGCTAGAATGCGTAAAGAAGGTTAAGAAAGAAGTTGTCAAGCTGCTCGAGGCCAAGTTCATCGAGGAGATAGTCTTTCCTACTTGGCTAGCCAACATTATCCCTATGCCAAAGAAAGATGGAAGGGTTAGAATATGTGTGGATTATTGAGACCTAAATAAAGCATGCCTTAAAAAGATAATTTCCCCTTACCTCACATAGATGTATTAGTGGATAGCATGGCCATGGTATCCATGTATTTGTTTGTTGATTGGTTCTCAAGGTATAACTAAATCCTTATAAATATAATAGACAAGTGCAAAATAGCCTTCATCACAGAATGGGAAACTTATTGCTATAAAGTAATGCCTTTTGGATTAAAGAATACAAGGATAACCTACCAATGAATGGCTACTAAATTCTTTTATGACATGACACATAGAGAGGTGGAAGTTTACATGGGTGATATGATGGTAAAGTCCACAAAAAGGGAAGGACATTATAAAGCACTAGAGAAATTCTACCAAAGGCTAAATCAATTCAACATGAGACTAAAGCCTAAGAAATATGTCTTTGGAGTTATGTCTAGTAAGCTGTTGGGATTCATAGTTAGTAAGAATGGGATTGAAGTAGATCTAGATAAAGTGAAGGCAATCTTGGAGATGCCCATCCCCTAAATAAAAAAGGAGGTTAGAGGATTCCTCAGCAAACTATAATACACTAGCAGGTTCATAGCTAGACTCATGTCTATTTCTAAACCTATATTCAAGCTACTATGCAAAGGATAACCAAAAGAATGGAATAAGGATTATTAAAAAGCCTTTAAAGCCATCAAGCGGTACCTGACCAAGCCTTTTATCTTAAGACTACTCAAACAAGGAAAGTCCTTAATCCTATACCTCATAGTAGAAGAAACCTCTATTAGGGCTCTCATTACACAAGCGAATGAAGCTAGAGTAGAATACATGATCTATTGCTTGAGTAAGAAATTGCTCCCATATAAGCATAAGTCAAAAGATATGCTTGGGAGTAATTTGGGTCTCTAAAAAGGTATGTCACTACTTTCAATCATATAAGGTGAAGGCAATGGCTAAGCATGATCCTCTGAGGTACTTATAAACTGCACCTTCCTTGATAAGCAAAATAGGTTAATGGATTCTTTTACTACAAGAATTCAATATTTCCTATGTAACTAAGAAGATAATCAAAGGCCAAGTGGTGGCAAATGTTTTGGCCTAATAACCAATCAAAAGTATAAAAGAAGAATTCTAGTTTCTAGATGAGTACTTAGGGGCAATATCTAAAGAAAGATAAAAAGTGTTCTTTGATGGGGCAATAAATTAGAAAGGAGTAGGTGCTAGTATATTGGTCATCAATTCAGAAGGCGAATAGATGTTCTAAAGTAAGAATTTAGAATTCTAAGTCACCAATAACATCACTTAATACAAAGCATGCATCCACAACCTTGAAATCCTATTCCAACTAGAGGTAAAGTGTAACATCTAGAAATCTCGAGTTTATGTAGAGTATCTCAAAAATTTGGATTATATTAATTAGCCAAATCAAAACTATTATTTTATAGGGATCAAGATAGATTATGGCTCAAAAATGAAGCTAACGATCAGATCAAGGATTAATTAAAAAGGAATTTTTTAGCAAGTCATATGTTTATGAATTTAATCGATAATGTTGAGTTTGTGTACAGAGTGTTAAAAGAACATTATTTCTTTATATGTAAAATATTTGAAATGAAAATGAAATATATTGGTATTGAAATTTCTAAGGGTTTGAAAACCAAGTTAAATTATTCAATAAAGGATAAGGATATAAGGACATAAGGACATAATTAGAAAATTATAAATATTAAAGGAACATATATCTATATGTATATAATATATATATATATATATATATATGTGTGTGTGTGTGTGTGTGTGTGTGTGTGTGTGTGTGTGTATGTATATATTTATACACATATAAAAGAAAGAGGAATTTTATTATTAATAAACAATAAGAAGAAGGGCTAAAAGAGAAATAAGAGAAGGCGGCCAAATAAAAAGAAGAGAAAGAGAAAATGTGATAGCAAAAATAAAAAAATGAGAAAGGGAGGAAGAGCGGAAGGTGCTACTATAGGGCTAACATGATGATGATAGCTTAGCATGTGTGATGATGAGAGTGGGGCTCATCGACAAGGATAGCTAAAAAAACAAATAGAGAAATAAAAGAAAGAAAAATGAAAAGAATGAAAAGAAAAAGCGCAGCAGCATCGTGGGTGCATGATGACTACTAGTAGTGGAGTGGGAGCGACGACGGTGCTAGCAAGGTGGTGAACGATAGTCGTAAGAAAAAAATAATAAGAGAGACTGAATTTAGAACTAGGAAAAAAAGGAGAAGGTAAGAATAAAACCAATAACTATTAGTGGTGATGGACTAGACTACAGAATTTGGTTGCTAATTAGCATGATAATAGATAAGTTCTTATCTTTTCTTTATCACAATCTAACTTTCTATATTAGAGGAAAAATATTAGGAGCTGATGTATGCTTTTAATAGTGAATAATTGGGTTAAATATAGTTAGGAAGGGTGATTTATGTAGTAGATGGCTAAAAGGATAGCAGCAAGTTAAGAAGAAGAAAAAGAAAGTCACTTTAGGGGAATAATGATTCTTTCTAATTTTTTATTTTTATGGGAATTAATAAATTTTAATTACCTATTGAGGTTTTTAATTTACTCTACATGGAGAAATTGGTTTTGATAGTCTTCGAAATAAGAATTTGGAATAGATCTTTTATTTTTAAGTGAGTTAGAAGAATTTAGAGGCTAAATTGTTTTATCTATTAGATTGTAATGATAGTAGTGGCTTGGGACACTAGCACCTATTTACAAAAATTACTGCTATTAGCAAGGAAAATTCTGTAGTTAATGGATGATAGATAAAAAAAGAAATTTTAAGGTGTGTATGCCCAAGTTTATTATGTTGTGCTTGAGAATGCTGAGTTGTTATTGCTCATGATATATAGTACCTTGAAAAAAAAAAGATTTATAATGTTGTATGTTAGTGAGGTTACCATAGTAAGAATAAGTGCGAGTGTTGGCAATGCCTTACATTCATATTTTATGTGAGTTCATGAATTAAAGACCAATGTATGTGTTTTAAACATGTGGAACTAAAAATGTATGGATGATATATGATGAATGAATATTTTTGAAAAAGTGGAACCTCTATGATTTAAATTGTATGAATAAATGTGTGAATTTAAGTATTTGTATATTCATCTTAGTAGGTTGATTATTGATTATGTGAGCATTTAATGTATATATCCATGGTATTTCATATAAATGCTAGGAATTTAAGTGGTCCTACAATGATACACACACACACAAACACATATAAGGATAAAACATGTAAATATACTTGCACCATTTTACATTATTAGTATGAATATTGTAAAGGTCATGACTAAGTTTTAGTTTTAATTTAAAATATATGGATCCATGTTATATTTTAAGAAGCCATAGAAGGAATTATGAATGTGAGATAATATTCATTTTCATATATTTATAAACTTGAGGGGTTATGAAGATGATAAGTATAAATCAAATGAATAGTGAAATTTTGTGTACGCCTTAATATTTAATTATATGTGTAAAAGTGTATGTTATAAAGGAATTAGCCTTTAATAATGCTAAAACTTGTGATTTATGTTATGTGAACTTAAGTAAGTGTATTAATACTTTAAAAATGATAAAATAAATGTGAATCAGACTTAAAACATGTTTATGTATACAGTAAACCATGCCTTCTATGGATGATGTATGTTCATGAATGGTTATACATGGCTATGTGGACATGAGATGATGTATGAAATGTGATTTAATGAATGTAATATGTAAACCTTACAAGATGGTCGAGTGAACCATGAAGCATGTGTGCATGTATATAGTGCATTATGTATGCTTAAGATAATATGTCTTCATAGATGATGATAATTGATCTTGAGAGTACATAATGATGCATGGAAAGTGGTTAATTGACTATTATGCATGTGTGTTGCTATGTGGCTAAATGGCCTTTTTAGTGTATCTTGTTATGAGCAAATGAAGATGTTTATTACATATGTCTCTTTGTATTTAAAACATATGTGTTTAAGGTGGTGAATTTAAATGTAACCATGTCATAATTGATGATATGCTTCTTAAGGCTACTTTGGCCTAAAAAATGGGATAACATAAATGCCTTATGGTTAACATCATGATAAAATGCCAAGAATGGTAAATTAATTAGAAAGTATTATAATGACAAATAATATGCTAATTGTATTATTAATCATATAATATGAACCCATTATGTATGTTAATGCTATAGGTGAAGCATGACATGAATGATGTATAATTATATGTATGTAAATGGTTATGAAGAATGGTGATGATATGTAAAATGAGAAAAATAGTTATGTTTAAGCATAATATGGCAAGATGAGATATCATAACTTGTCGATGTGTTGAATAAATGAGTATGATGCTTATGCATGGATTTTACTGAATGTTTGATTGTAATTATATATTGCTCATGCTATTTTGGTTAAAATATTTGTATATATGATAATGTCTGGGTACAAAGGCATAATACATGGCATGACGAATAGACATTTTTACATGTCACATTATAACAAATCATGTTTAATAAGATAGTACATCGATGATGATTGTTGTTATGCCATAATAGTAATAAAGGAAAGAATGCTAAGGATTACTATGTGATATTATCATCCTTTAAATGTTATGAACCTATGAATGGTATAGGTACATGATGTTGCCATGAGTATGCAAAAGATGACAATTTTTAGCATTTTTGCTTATTGGGATATAGGTGATGATAAAATGGTTTTAATGATTAAAGTAATATCATAATGTTTTAATAATTAAAAGAGGCATTACCTACCTATATGATATAATAGTTCATGTAATGTTATGTATGAACAAGGAAAGGAATATAATGCTAAATGTGAAAAAAGTGCATATTATGCATATCAAAAATTCTATATGTCATTAATCATATGTATGTTACATCATTATATGCATGGTGTGTGAACATGCATAATGATGAATAATCATGTTAAGATAATTTAAAATAATATGGTGAAATAAAATACATTAGTTATAGCCCATATGAGTACCAACTTAGTACGGATAGGTTGACTGCTTAACTAGGGGAATTAGCAGCTGCTAGGGTACTTCGCTATTTTTTATGTTCAACTGATAGGCCTATGCTATATGTTGACCTACAAGTCTATGTTATGCTCAGTCTTTAGACTTACATTAGTAGATGAGCCTTCAAGTTCATAAATGGTCGTACTGGCCATCATGATATGATATGTCCTTGGCTCAAGCTACGATCAGTCTTGGACTTATGACATGTTTAATCTTTAGGTCTCATGTTAGGTTTGACCTATGGGTCTCATGATTTATTTGATCTTTAGATCTATATTAGTAGATGAACTTCGAGTTCATAAATGGTCGTACTAGCCATCATGATATGATATGTCCTCGACTTAAGTTATGCCCAGTCTTGGACTTGTGACACATTTAACCTATGGGTTTTATGATTTATTTAACCTTCAGGTATACGTTGGTTGATGGACCTTTAAGTTTATAGAGGTTGTTCTGGCTATTTATCCCCATTATCCATAGGATAATGTTTTCTTAATTGTGGGTTCTGTAATTGATAGATGAATGATAAGAATATTAATAATTTACTACATGGTAACACATGCAATTATACTTTAGTTGTATGCATTAGGTAGACATAAGAATGATCATAGTGTATGTTAGCATAACATGGCATTTTGTCTTCCTTTTTGTATTGCTTCAACCTTATATATATAAATTGATATATATAGATAAAGTTATGTTGAAAAAATAATATTATGATGATTTTAGGCATAAATGCTAGATTTTTTTTAAATATATGATACTTCAATTAGAATGGGATATAATAATGTTTCATATTGATCCTTATTTAACAACACACATATAATAATATGCTTAGATGTATGTTTTTATATGTATTTTTATATACATATATGACATTATATCATAAATATGTCTTAAATTTAAATGATGTATTAAAATATATAGTATGAAATTATAATTGTGTTGTTATAACATAGTAAACTTAGATATATCGCTATGCAAATTTTGCTTATTATGTTAGTGGTTTTAGACTCGTAGGTTCTTGTGGATTTTGGAAATGGACAATTAACATTAGTAAGCATTGGTGTTGAAAAACTAAAAAGAGGGAGATTATTTGTATATGTGATCAATATCACATGTAAAACTTGATGTTTGTATTTATTTCTATAAGTACATGATGCAATTTGTATATAAGGTTGGTTATTGTTACATATGATGTATTTGTTTAGTTATTGTATAGATAGTGAGCAATATATGGAGCCCTATATATAAACTACTATGGTATGATTATATGCTTGGTGACAACTATGATACAGTTTGATATGGAAGACTATAATGATATGTTGTTGTGGTTTGGTGTGACCAAAGGGATCACAGATTGATTAAGTTGAGTCATGATATATTTAAGAAGTGTTTTTACAATATTTAAAAATTTTGGAAAGTACCCCAAACAGTTATTATGCTGCCAGATTTTTGGCATGAGGTTAACTATATGTTATATCCTTTTATTTATATATGTGACAATGAGTTAAGGATTTAAGTTTATTAAGTTTTGTGATAATAAAGGATTAGTTATAGAGGTTGTGATGCACCTTATTTTAGTTTTATATATCATATCAAGTAAGAGGCATTACATATTTTTGATATCAAAACCCAGTTTTGGCATTCTTAGACCTATGTGGGATGTATAAGGATTGAAGTTATGTATAATGTAAAAAGATGTTTAAAAGTGAAGCTAAGTTGTTAGCAGTTTAAGATACCATAAGGGTGTAAGGTTGTGTGACCTTGAAAAGAAGTAAAGGATGATGATAAGCTATTAAAGCATGGTTAAACTATTTCTATGATAGGTAGTGATCAGTTTATATTGGAACTATGCCAAGGAGCAATACAACACTATTGGACTATTATCAAAATGAACAAGGATTCTTCAATACATTGGAATTAAAATGGATATGTGGATACAATAGGAAGATATAAATGAAAGGCATTTGGAGAATTTAATATCTAAAAGGAAATATAAAGGCATAAGGGTTAACATCTCTAATGTACTTGTCAACTTTTCAACATAAAAGGCAATTCTTTAAATTGTATGAGGCATTAGGTTGGGTTATGCATTACATTATTAAGTCATGTCATAAAAGCATATGTTATTGCATTGCATCACAATTTTATTTGATGCATTACATATGTATAGCCATAACATTTACATCACATATATATGTACATGCCTGAATTGAGTGAAAGTTAACAGATAAACTTTATAAGGAAAAAAAAAGAGAAGTTGAGATGTGTGTGATAAAGATTATTTTAGGTTAAGGATAAATTGAACAAATAAAAGGGTTAAGCCTTGAAACACATATGGAATTGGTTATATAGTGATTTTGATAATGTAAGGTTATTATGAAGGTCATATATGGATGATGTGTTAAAGAGAGTCTATAATCACAATAGTGCTGTGGAAGTGTGATAGCTATATGGTTGTCATGAGATGAGAGTAATGAGGAATATTTATAAACCATATGTGGGTATTAAAGAATTCCATAGATATTCTAAGAAGGGAAGTTAAAATAGAAGGATATCAAAATTAATAAGTGATAGAAGAATTAAAGCTAGGAGGATAAGTATCCAAAAAAAGAAATTTTGTGGATGAAATTATTCTAAGAGGGGAAGAAATATAATGTTTAAACATCTCAAGTTTATGTACAGTACCTCAAAATTTTAGGTTATATTAATTGGGCAAATTGAACTATTATTTTATAGGGATCAAGATAGATTATGGCTCAAAAATAAAGCTAACAATTTAATCAAGGATTAATTAAAGAGGAATGTATTGGCAAGCCACACGTTTATAAATTCAATCGATAATGTTGGGTTGGTGTACGGAGTGTTAGAAGAACATTATTTCCTAATATGTAAAATATTTCAAATGAAAATGAAAATGAAATATATTGGTATTGAAATTATAGGGGTTTGAAAATCAAGTCAAATTATTCAATAAAGGATAAGGATATAATTAGAAAATTAGAAATATTAAAGAAACATACATACATACATATATATATATATATATATATATATATATAGGAGAAAGAGGAATTTTATTATTAATAAACAATAAAAAGAAAGGGTAAAAGAGAAATAAAAGAAGGCAGCCAAATAAGAAGAAGAGAGAGAAAATGGGACAACAAAAAATAGAAAAATAAGAAAGGGAGGAAGAAAGGAAAGTGCTGCTATAGGGGTAGCATGATGTTGTCGGCCTAGCATGTGCAACGATGATAGCAATGATAGGGCACATCAGCAAGGATAGTTGGAATAAAAATAGGTAGAGAAATAAAAGAAAGAAAAATGAAAAAAAGGAGAAGAGGAGGCATGGCAGTGCCATTAGTGCGAGACAACTACTGGTGGAAGAGTGGGAGCAACGACAACATTGGCAAGGTGGAGAATAGCATCTACAAGAAAAAAAGAAAAAAATGATGAGAAAGATTGAATGTAGAAATAGGAAAAAGAGGAGAAGGCAAAAATAGAACCAATGACTACTAGTGGTAATAGACCGAACTGCAGAAGTTGGTTGTTGATTAGCATGATAATAGATAAGTTCTTATCTTTTCATCATCAAAATCTAACTTTTTATATTTGCGGAAAAATATTAGGAGTTGATATATGCTTTTTAGAGAGAAAAATCAAGTTAAATGTAGTTAGGAAGGGTGATTTAAGTAGTAGATGGCTAGAAGGACAACAACAAGTTAAGTAGAAGAAGAAAGTCACTTCGAGGGAAATAATGATTCTTCCTAATTTTTTATTTTTATAAGAATTAAGAAATTTTAATTATCTAATGAGATTTTTAATTTACTCTACATGGAGAAATTGGTTTTAATAGTCTTCGAAATGAGAATTTGGAATAGAGCTTTGATTTTTAAATGAGTTAGAAGAATTTACGGGCTGGATTGTTTTATCTATTGGATTGTAATAATAGCAATGGCCTGGGAAACTAGTAGCTATGGACAAAATTTTCTACTACAAGAAAGGAAAATTCTATAGTCAGTAAAAGATAAATAAAGAAAGAAATTTTAATATGAGTGTGCCTAAGTTTATTATGTTGTGCTTGAATTAAATGTGTTATTTATGCTTAAGAATGTTGAGTTGTTATTGCTAATGATATATAGTACCTTTAAAAAAAGATTTATAGTGTTGTATATAGGTGAGGTTACCATGGTAAGAATAAGTGCAAGCATTTGCAATGCCTTACATTCATATTTCGTGTTAGTTCATGAATTAAAGACCAATGTATATGCTTTAAGCATGTGAAACTAAAATGTATTGATGATATATTATGAAGAGGAATAGTTTTGAAAAAAATGGAACCTCCATAATTTGAATTGCATGAATAAATGTGTGAATTTAATTATGTGTATATTCATCTTAGTATGTTGATTATTGTTTCTGTGAGCTTTTAATCTATGTAGCTATAGT
>CANXYI011311004.1:0-16597 GCA_948208565.1 Hura crepitans | reverse complement strand
AGTAATGCTACACAGTAGCCAGAGTCACAAGTGACTAGCTAACAGCATGCAAAGGTAATCCCTGTCCTGATACACTGGGAAGTGGTACATGAAAGGATTTTACTAGATTCCTAAAGTATGTTAAGGAGATTATTTTCAATGATATGTAGAGAATGTAAGAGATTCCTAACAAGACTAAAGGTAGGGTTAAGGATATATACACCTAAATCTTAAAAAGAGAGGTTTTGTAGTACTAATACTAGCTACATGAGACATGGAGGAAATTGTACTAGAAATGAAAGACCACTTTTAGAGAAAGAGGCAGTGCATTATGGGACAGTCCAATGTAGGGGTAAGATGGTAAGATAAGGAGAGAGGGCTAATTATAGGCATAGTCTCAACCTAGGTCCCAGTATTAGACAAGGTACTAAAGGCAGAGATGGACACAAACCCAAAGGTTAGGGCAGGCTTTTATTAGTAAACCTTAATTGCCTTCTTAAGTCGATAGTACCTCTGGTAAAAGGGTGATAAGAGTGGATCTCCCATATGTGTCACTTGTCAGAAAAGGCCTTAAGGGGTAGTGTAGAGAAGGCAAGAGAGGGGAATGCCTCTATTGTGGTGTTAGAGACCACTACAGAGAGAGTGTCCTTAGAAATAGATAGAGGGTGCTAAGACACAGATACCTAATGTTGCACCCCAAAGTAGGGGTCAGAGGTGAACTAAAGGAGAGCAATCTAGTGCTAGTCAGGGTACTAGAATTGAGGCTTGTGCTTCAGCCAAGTAGTGTGCAGTGAGAGCTAGAGAAAAGGCTATAACACCAAATGTTATAAATGGTATTTTATTTATCTAATGTTTCAGTCTTGGCTTTAATAGACTTTAAATCATTACCCCCTAGGTATGTACTGCACAAACTCTTAATAGGCAATTAGAGCCTGAGCATGTTAATGCGGGCATCAAAGTTAGCAACCCTATAGGGTAATGTGTGATTATGCACAGGGTGCATAAGAGAGGCCCTCTGGTGATTTAGGGCATATATTGTTGCTAATTTGATTAAGTTACATTTCAATGAGTTTGATGTAATCCTAGGATGGATTAGCTTACAAAGTATCAAGCTATAACTGATTGTAAACATAGGAAGTTAACCCTCTAGACTATAAAAGGATGGATAGTGATAATGGATAGTGAGAAGAAACTTCTAAAAAATCTTATCTTTGTTATTACAATATAAAAACTCCTTTACAAGGGGTAAGGCAAGTTTGGCCTATGTTAATGATCTAAATGTTTTTAACTCTAATTTGCTATATATTCTAGTTGTATTTAAGTTTTGATATATTCCCTGATGAGCTACTAGGTTTACCACTTTAGAGGGTACATGAGTTGAAATTAAGGTGTATTCTAGTACTGGTCTAGTATCTATTGCACCTTATTGAATGGCATCTGTTAAAATAAAGGAACTAAGGGTATAGCTACAAGAGCTAGTTGATTAGGGTCTTGTCAGACCTAGTGTAACTTCTTGAAGAGTGCCTATGCTGTTTCCAAAGAAGGAAAGGCAGGTCGCTCAAGTTATGTATTACTCTATAAGCAGCTGAACAGAATGACTATGAAAAATAAGTATTCCCTACAATGATAGATGATCTCTTTGATCAGTTGAGAGAAGTAGGTATATTTTCTAAAATTGATATGAAATCTAGATACTATCAGCTGAGGATTAAGAAAGCTGATATTTAACTACTTTCAAAACTTAGTGTGGGCATTCTAAGTTCTAAGTGATGCCATTGGGACTCACTAATGCCATAGCAGCTTTCATGAAACTCACTGAATAAACCTATTTAATATTATGTAGATAAGTGGTGGTGGTGTTCATAAATGGTATCTTGGTGTATTCTAAAAAACAGAAAGAGTATGAACATCACTTGAGGGTGGTGTTACAGACCTTGAAAAAGAAATAGTTGTATGCCAAGCTTAATAAGCATGAGTTTGGCAGCATGAAGTTTCTTCTCTAGGCCACATAGTTTTAGTGGAGGGAATCAAAGATGATCCCAGTAAGGTAAAGACAGTGCTAGAAATAGAAACCACTTAGGAATATAACTAAGATAAGAAATTTTTTAGATTTAGCTATATATTACAAAAGACTTGTAAGAGGGGAATCCTTTGACTAGACTGAGTAGAAAGAATGAGAAATTTTATTGGAATGATAAGTGTCAAGATAGTTATGAGAAATTGAAAAAGATGCTGACAAAAGCTCTCTACCTTGATTCAACTTAAACAGGGCAAGGACTTTGTAATGTACAGTGTTGTTATACTGAATGGCTTAAGCTGTGTGTTAATATGGGATGGAAAGGTAGTGGCTTATACTTTAGGATAGTTGAAGCCACATGAGAGGAATTATATTACTGATGATTAGGGTTAGCTACCATTGTGTTTATTTAGAAAATGTGAAGGCACTATCTATATGAAGAGAAATGGTGCAAATGTAAAGATCATAAGAGCCTAAAATATCTTCTTACTCAGGAGAAGCTAAACTTGAGAAAGAGAAGCTAGTTGAAGCTGATCAAGGATTATGATTGCCTGACTAGCTACCCATCAGTGGGAGCCAACGTAATGGCAGATGCTAGGAATAGGAAATTTACGATGACCCTAAAAGGCATGAATGATAGTTGTAGTACATTTCTAGAAATGTTGTGCTGGTTGAGTTATAGATAAGGCCAAATTTTTAAAAGTAGATTAAGGAAGAATAGATGTAAAAGGAATAGTTAGTTTAGATGGCAAGCAGGGTTAAAGAGGGGAAGACTACAGGGTCTGAGTTGATAGAGGGTGGATAGTTGTATTACCAGAATAGATCATGCGTACCTTATACGGATGACCTAGGGTTACAGATACTTAAGGAGACACATGAGGCTCTTTGTTTTATGCATTTAGGGAGGAAATTTTGAACTTGAAATTTTATTATTGGTGGCCTAGTATGAAAAGAGATATGGCAGAATATGATACTAACTGTTTGATATGCTAGCAAATAAAAGCTGAGCATCAGATTCCCCTTGGATTGTTATATCCTATAGCAATACTAGAGTGGAAATGAGAAAAAGGTAACCATGGATTTTATGATGAGTTTACTTTTGACTAGAAGTAAATGCAATGTTTCATGGATAATTGTTGATAGAGTAACAAAAACAGTTCAAGTTACCCGATTGGGATGGATTAGCCCTCTAGAGAGGTTAGTTGGACTATAAGTGGATGAGATAGTCAAATCTCATGGTGCACCAGTGATTGTCATTTTTTATAGGGATCTTCATTTTAGTTCTAGATTTTTGGAAGAAGTTATAGGTAGTTTAGGCATCGGACTGAGCTATAACATAGCTTTTCATCCTCAACTTGATAGACAGTTAGAGAAGGTGATATAGATGTTTGAAGATATATTGTGAGATTATGCAATTAAGCTTATGGGTAACTGGGATCTATGATTGTTTTTGGCAAAGGTTGCTTATAATAACAGTTACCAGTCTAGTCTGGGGATAGACCCATATCAGGCATTGAATGTTAGAAAATTTAGGACTTTTTTCATGTTAAAGTGAAGCTGAAAAGAGAAAAATCTCTAGTATAGATTTAAATTAAAGAGGCTAAAGAAAAAGAGAAGTTAATCAATGATAAGGCTAAAGATAGCTACAGTTAGACAAGAATCATATGCTGACTTAAAAAGAGAGATACTGAATATACAATTTGGGGAAAAAGTGTTCCTAATGGTTTCTCTGGGGAAAAGGGTGTAAAGGTTTGGGAAAAAGGCAAATTGAGTCCCAGGTTCATAGGACCTAATGAGAGTACAGATAGGGTCGGACCTATAGCATACAGGCTTATATTACCACCTGAGCTATAACGATACACAATATTTTATTTTTCTATGCTCAAAGGGTATGGATTGGATCCATTATATGTGATTCCAATAGCAGACATCGAAGTGTAGTGGGATTTGAGTTATGAAAAGTAACTGGTCTAGAGTATGGCTTGTGAAATGAGATAGTTGAAGAATGAGTCCATACCACTATTACAGTGCTATGGAGGTACCAAAAATATAGAGGAAGTTACTTAGGAGCTAGATGAGCAGATGAGAGCCCAATATCCTCCTTATTTGTGCTAGGTAATTTTGAGGACAAAATTACCTTAAGAAGGGAAGAAATGTAACACCCGTGTTTTTTAGGCTTCGTGAACAGTGCCATTAGGTCTAGGAAGTGTGCTCGGGGTGCCGGGATGCTTGCACATAAATCGAGGAAGTGACATTAGTCATGGAACTTTAAGGGGCTTTAACCTAATGAAAAGAGCAAAATTTAAAATTTTAGTAGAATAAATAATTCATTTTAGACTGTAAGCTACCACTCAAGGTAATAAAAATTTTATGAGCCGAGATTGACTCGGGTGTGCTGGACGGACCCAAAAATAGTGGATCCTAAAGCTCAAAAATTCCACTAAGTCCATTGGTGAAAGAATTTCTGGATTTCGAGGTACTTTGAAAAGTCTCATAATTTTTTAAGTTGGCACACAAATCGAAAAAGCCTAAAAACTACCCTATCAATGGAATTTGGGCACAAAAATTTATGAGAAGGTAGAGGGGATTAAAATATGAATTTTAAAATCAACAGTGTAATTTTTTGAGGTTTGTGTGAATTTTGGTGAATTTTTGAAGTTTGTTGAAAATTCTAGATGTGTTAGGGTGGTTCGAGTGGCTGTGGACCCCACCCGTACATTTACCAACTGGCCTAGGGCCTTGAAAAGTGGCTAGGAGTGTTGACAAATGGATATTTCCACTAAATAAAAGGCCAAAAATTTTTCTTCTTCCTAAGCTGGAATTGACACCATAGTAGCCTTAAAGAGAGAATTATGTCTTCTTCCTTCAGCAAAATTGCAAATTCTAAGTTGCTAAATTCAAGTTAGGATGTTAGTGAATTTCCAAAAAAAGAATCATGGAAAAATGAGCTCTCAATTGTGAATTAAAATTCACCAAAGTTTTCTGGGTAGAAGCAGTCCAATAGGGGTACCAAAGGTGAGTTCTATGCTTTTCCTTTAGTTTTCATGATGATTTCTTGGCTAGAAGTGCTTCTTAGTGATGCCTAACTTCTATCAGGACATGTATGGCTTTGGTTTGAGGTAAATTAGGGCAAGGAAAGGCTTGAGGAGCAAGGGAGAAGACACTGTAAGGGTTAGAAATAAAGGTTGGTAGCCTTGGAATGGTGGAAATTGCAGCTTCAAGTGAGGGAGGTAAGTGAATTCTTTCATTCACTTTATGCCCCTAATTTTTATTAGCTCTTTTCTTGGTTTGTGAAGGTAATAAGTATGTGAATTATCTTAGAAAAGTGATTAAATTAAGGTATGGTAGCATAAGTTTCAATGGAAGGTGATTTACATGGTTAATTGATGAAAATAGTTGAGTTTCATGGAAATTGCTTAGTTGGCTGAGAGGTGGCCATAATGCTTATTATGTGATAATGGCATTAAATATGTGTGTATGGCCTTAGATATTGTTAAGAAATGGAAATGCTTGTGAATTGATAGAAAAGTGCATATATGGCTTAGGATGTGTACATGACCGAGAGGTACTTGTGAAGTTTGGCATGTGTATGTATAGTTAAAGCACAAATGGCATGTAACTAGCCATAAGGTGTGAGGTAATTGTATGATTGTGTGACTGTTCTACCTATTTCCAAGACATATTATAAGCCTAGACTATTTAAAATGGCATGAAATGTAGTTACGTAATTGGCCATTGTGACAAGTGGTAGGCATGAAAATGATAATGTGTCTAGCCTAGTTAGTTTGTAATGGAATGGTAAAGGCATGTATGTAAGGGTGGCTAAACTAGTGATTGATAGATAAATGTGTAATGAACATTATGAAAATTCATGATTAAGTTTAGAAAAGGGTTGAACTCGAGGGCTATGTTAGTGTAAATAGGCATGAAAATGATAGAGTATAAATGTGCTAAATATGCCTAAAATGATATATTTATGTGAGCTACAATGGCTTAAATTATCTTGGCATCAATTTAATTAATGTACACCATAAAATGGCATTTAACATAATTAAGGAATGTCATGAATAATGACCTTAAAATTGGACTAGCAACCAAATATAAAAGTGGCTTGCAACCTTGCCTATAAGGGCTCTAGAATGTAAGTGAGAAACATGGTTATTTGTGTGCCTTGAGGGCTATATTTTGTAATGGATGATTATGGCATTTTGAGCCTATGGTTTGGCCTTGTAAATGGCTTAGGGCTTATGATATGGATGTAAATAATGGATAAAACTGCACTAAAAAATAAGGTGAATCGAACCTAAAGTGCTTAGTAAAAACTTGGCCACAATAACCTATAACTATCGTAAATGACCATTACCTAAATCAATAAGTCCTTGGGATAGTAAATGGCCTAGATTTGTGATATCCAAATGGAATTAAATTAAGCATAATATATGATAATTATTGGCAATAATATATTGATTATATTTTCTAATACTTTACCCGATACTGCCTATTTATAGTCATACCAAACTGGGCTAAATTTCAACCGAGCTGTAAAAAAGTTATAACTGTTTATTTTTGAGTTTATAGTATTATAAAAAAGTTAATCAGTAAAGGAATAGACACTGATTGAGGTTAAATGGCCCATTAGTTAGATACCTATTGGATGAGTTGATCGATCAACTTAGGGATCCTTAGTAGTTGCTACACTATTTACTTTCTAGATAGGGCCGATACAGCGGCCTAGGTCCATTTTAGACCATGGTACTAGTCAAATAATTAGATTACACTGTGTTAATCACTTGATTTATACTTTATTACTGATACAGTGATGTAGGTCTTAGAGGGCCACTGCACTAGTTGGATAAATAGACCAGTCTGCTACACAGACCAGTTTGTGACATTGTTAATCTTTAAATGGGGCTGGTATAACGGCCAAGGTCCCAGTGGATCACTATACTAACTAGATAAACTAGCTAGTCTATTAGGAAGATTAGATATTGCTTTTGTACCTTGAGTGTCGAAATGTACTTAAGCTAACGCAGCGGTGCAGGTTAAGAATGGGGACCACTGCACTAGTTATTTTCCCTCTAGATATAGTGTTTGTTAGGGTTTTCTCCTGAGTTGGGCTTGTTAAATTGATTAAATAAGCTTAATAAATTGCATATGGCTATAAAATATAACACAGGGCATTTTAGTACATTTCCCCTAATAATGAATGGTGGCTTAAAATGGTATAGTTTGTGCATCAAATGAGTAATAATGACCAAACACAAATTATATGACTTATTATAATTAATTAGATAATTACAGGTAGAAACACCGTAGGGGTAAAAAGGTAATCATGCATGCTAGTATTTAAATTGAGTTAGGATGTCAGTATAGAGTAAAAAATAGAAATATAATGCATGGTTTAACTATAGACATGTTTTTAATGATTGAATTCACCACTGAGTATTTTTATATTCAGTATACCTATTTCAGTGCATAAGTTCCAAGATCAAGGGCGTTGCCTTGTAAAGTGTGCAACAAAGTTCAGAAGTTATTTTTGAGAAGACTGATCATGTATAGATATATAGTTTTTGCACTCTATGTACTTAGGTGGGGGAAAGGGGTGTGATGTATATATGGGACACATAACATCATTTTTATATAATAAACAGTGTTGTAATTAATCATGTGATGGTTTCTTTTATGTATATATGATCTGTGCTATTACTTATGAGCCTGAGGCTCTTTGTGTTTTATTGTGGCCTGGGGCTTGTGATTATTGTGTGATAGAGGATATTGATAGGATGATATCTGGGGTACCAAAAGGGTCCAAGAGATGTAATATATGATATAGAAGTGTTTATAGGTAGAAAGAATTTTAGGATAGTGACTTGTGCTGGCCGATTTTTAAGATATACCAGACTGTATTGAAATCCTTCTATAATAGCTGACATTATGTAATGAACTCAAATGGACTATCGGAACTGACTTTATTGGAATTAGAGTTAGATAGACTTATCTAGTGGAGTATAGGTAAAAGTTAAATGAATGGTTAAGGGAGAAGTGAAATGGATAACCTGGCAGGAAGTACACCACTTATTGGGTTTCTTTAAGAATCTAGTAGGGAGTGTCACAGCATAAAATATCCCAATGTTATAAATAGTACTTCCCAAGATGTGAATAGTGTTTTCCCAAGGCTGGGGGCACTAATTTTACTAAATGGAAGTATTAATCATAATATAATTTTGGGTGAAATTTGAAGTTAAAATGAAGTCATTTGGATGGTTAAAAATGACAATTAAATTTTACAGTAGTGTCACTTGAATAGTGACCTAGTTTTAGTTGAACCATAAAATATTCAAAAGTTGCTTAGAAAATTCTGAGATTGATACGACCTGATACTTAAAATTTCTAAATAGCATAATGGTACTAGATTTAGAATTTTTAGAGATGAGGAAGTATTTTTACTAAAATCTATTATATGAAATTAGGGCATTTTAATTTGGTTTTTCATGATTTTTGAGCTCCAATTTTTAAAGGCTTATGGAATATTAATTAATTGAATTTTTGGGGGTAAAATTGGAGCAAAGAAAGTGAGTCTTAATTTAAAAAAAATGGAAGAAGAGAGGAAAGGAATAATTTCTCCCAAAACCCACACATATATATAAGTCAAATAATCTCATTTTTAGTTAAACTTGAAATAGTGAAAATCCCTCTCTTCCACCTCCATTTCTAGCTAACACTTCCATAAGGGAAAACTGCATTTGTCCACTTTTAATTCCTCCAAATTTGCACATTTCAAGCCATCATAATTATAAAGCAACACCTTTATAGCCCTAAACGTCATGTAAAGCAAAAATTTGGGAAAATATCATATGAAAAGCTCAATTTCACACCCCCCTGAAAGTAACCAATTTTTGTTTAAGTAAGTTTTTCCAAACTCTGACATTTTTTCAATGTTGCTTAGGTGCCCAAGAGTATTTCTATGTGATCGGTTTTTGTTTTTAGCGATCATATGATTTTATATGGATTTTAACGAAATGAATTTGTATTTCGTAGTTGAGCAGGGTGAGAAACGAATCAATAAAGGGAAGAAGAAAACATAAGCAAGCATTGTGTGTGCATTTTGACTCAGATTGTAAGTGTAATTGATATAAAATGCTTAATTCTTATATGCCTTAAATGAGTGTGTGTGTGGATGTCTAAGTGTAATTATGTGCAAATGGTGATTTAATGATTAATTATTATGCATTAATGTTTATGTTTTGTATTTATAAGTTTTGAAATGTATGAATGATGATTAAAGTGTTGGTGTAAAGAAGTTGTTCTAATGGCCAAAATAGGTGTTGATGTGAATATGGAAATTATTTGCCTTATGTGAGTGTATTTAAGTGAATGTGAAATATTATTCTAATGGCATGCGTTTTGTGAGTTTTGGTACATGTATGTAGCTGGTGAATATGTGAGAAATAAAGAAATTGAAGGTGCACTAAAGGTGGCCAAATTATGCTTAATGGGCATGCTTGAGTGTTTATTTAATAAATGTGCAATATACATGTGCTAAGTGCAATTCATTAAATTTATTTGATTATGGAATGTGTATAATTAATGAGTAAATACATGTTTTGGTTATTTTGATGTATGGGCTAAATTAAGAAAGGTATGAAAGTGTGGTTTTGAGATGTTGAAATGCCTTAGAATGTGATTTTTATATATGCTACGTTATGAATTGCATTAAGGCAAAATTCATTATGTGATGGTGTGTTCAATTTATGTATCATTAATGTTTAACCAATTTGCTATATGCCAAGTGAGTAGTGTATGTGCTCTTTATTGAACTATGTTGGTCGAATGGCATGGTGGCTATATGTTATGATTTTAGTCATGATAAATTACTTATGGGAATGTTAATGAGTATGTTATGGGTAATTGAAGCCTTATATGTGCATGATTAGTAATATGGACATATTGTGTGTTTAGATGCTAAATGACATCTATTGTGTATTGTTCTTAGATATGATTCCTATGTTATAACTCATGCTAATAAATTGAGTTTAAAAATCATAATGACATAAAAATGGTAAAGCAAGGATTGCATGAGCTAATTAAACTAAAGTAAGGAGGTAAAACTAAATAAATATATTTAATAGCCCTTTTTAGTAAAACACCCTCGTCAAATAGGCTGATTGGTCAACTAAGGTTATTATAGATGTTTGGATTTTGAGTTTAGGACTTTTCTATGCACTCTGACTTTAACCCAACCTAAAAAGCTTGCGGTGTAACCTAAATTGCAAAAAAAAATAGGAATTTATGTTAGTAGCAGAGGGCTTGGGCTGACAAGCCCAACCTCGAAGCTCGACACTAATTCCAATGGGGGTGAGGGGGAAAAGCCCCCATGGTATGGACCTATTCACCTTTTAGGGCCTATGATGATAATAAGAGACATGCTCAAGCAACAAGGCAAGAAACCTAAAATCATAGTCTATATAAACTATCATGGTGCAAGTTTGTATGGACTTGATGGCATAAGGTTCGCACAGACTAACGTAAAACTATGCTTAAGGCCCATGAGCCACTTGAGTAAACTTAAAGCCTAGGTTTGCATAGACCTAATGATTAAGGTTCGCATAGACCTACCGATGAAAAGCTTCTAAAAGCATGATTTTCCTATTTGGACTCTACTTCTTCTGGATGGGAAAGCTATCCACCAATCCTATAAATACCCTTCCTTTCAACCTATTTCAACATAAAATCTATAGAGAATAACCTAACAATTCTGAGAGTTTAAGATGAAGACTCCAATGAAGGATTCACTATACTAGTCCTAAGCCTCACCAAAATTATCATTCTTTCTAAAACCTAGCCATTATTTTATTGCTTGGTGCCAACTTCAAGGTAAGATCTGAGGCTCCTTTTATCATATTCATTCATTTATTTGTGTAGTTTGTTGTAACCAATGATCTCCCATGATTAATTGACATGTGAGGTGATTTTATGTAATCCCCACATCAATTATAGGAGTAGGATAACCTTTTAAATCACTTAATCATGTTTTCATTATAGAAAATTGTAATCATACTATTTTCTAAAACTAATGACTAAGTCCGCACGAACTTATTTTAATGGATGTGAAGTCCGTGTAAACCTATTATTTAAATATCTATATAATATGAGATCCATACAGACTAATGTTCGATAACAATTTCATATTTATCTTCTATATTCTAATTTAGCACTCATTTAATGTCTAATAATGTATGTTTCATCTATGTTAATCACAATGGCATGTTAGTAATCTATATTGACATTAAACATGTCATTGTAATTAATCCTAATCACCATCTTATTTATAATGACTATTCATTCATTATTTATCACCATATGTATATCTTTAACATACATTATAATAACCATATTTGACACTATTATTAGGTCCTTATAGACCTATGTTTGTAATACTAATCACTTTACTTGAGTTATGTAAGAGTGACCATTCTTACTGGACTAAAGGTCCAAACAAACAATATTAGCCATGACATGTTATAGTTTACATGAAAGTAGACCGAAGGCCATAATGAGTTCACATGGACCTGACAACATGAAGATGAGACCAATTATATATCTTATGTTATTTCATTTGGTTTTGTACCTTTTATTTCTCTTGATTATTTTAGGTTGTAATCGGTAGTTAATAACTTATTTTACACACCAAAATGCCTAACCTCACATTAAATGGTTTTCTACATAATTAATTGGTGTTTTCTTAATAAAATGATTTTAAATTTTCCTTAATAAAAGTCACATGAAAAAATGTATTCTAATAAAGGCCAATCTCTTAGGGATGGGAGTTAGGCAAGTACCACCAATTCTTATGGAATTATGGGTAGTTGTTAAGTCAAACAACTACTAATAAATAACCTAATTTCTAGATGTTAATACATACTTATGCTTGTTGTATATTTTTAATACTATGATTTACTTTCTCTATTTGAAAAGTGACATAAATGCTTTATAGGATTGATAAAAATTAGAATATAAAGGAAGGTATATTATCAAGGCATTAATAAGATCTAATTTCGAACCCTTTCTAGGTAAAAGATCAATAGTCCTAGTGTAGAGCTAGGTGGCAACTCCAAATACTAACCGCTTTTATCCCATGTAAAATACAATAATCTACAATGGCAACTCTATTGGGGACTGAGAATTGAATTCAAAAGTGCCTAAATAATATGCCTTCTAATATTCTAATTTTTATCAATCTTATACATTGCACTCTATATACATTATGTCCCTTCTACCTTAGATAGCATTGTGAACCATGATTCCATTTTTCATTCAAGAATAGGGAAGTGCTAGCATATTCATCACTCACAAGCCTCATTCATTTGGGTATATAAAAAGGTGAACTAATCGATCATTATTATCTTTGATTAAAAAGACCCATTAGAAGGGACCCCCACTTGTAGGAACCATAAAACCTTTTTAGACTAAACCATAAAGCCCATATAAACAAGCTTAGCAACTTCCCTTAGGTTGCATAGCCCTAAGTGATTACGATTGCATTATGATTGCTCTATGGGCCTATTACATTTAACCTTATTTGAAGTAGGGGTAAGCCCATTATGCCTTTTATTTGGAATGGGCCCAACTTAATTTCACATTAAATAAGACTTAAATGTCATAGGCCATTATTTCTACATGTTTTTTTAAATATGAGAGGTCATTAGGCCTGATTTAGACCCATAATTGAACCTATGCATCCCCTAATGATGCTTAGGTAAGCCCACCTAGGAAGAATTGCTAAGACCACGTGTGTGGGAGTAATAAGGTTAAAAGGCTTATTGCTTGTATTTGTCCTTCTACATCTAACATGTATCCTTTTTGTATACAGACACATAACATTATTTGTACCTACTTCAAGATATCAACCTCTTATATAAATGCTCCATGTGTCTCTCTTGAGTTTTATTCTATACATATAATGTCCTAATTCATATGCATTTCATATAGGTTTAGGCATATCTCTTGTAACCTGACTAATACATTAACTATTTATATAGGCATACAATATATTTACATGACCATAAAGAATGAGTGTGTCATGTATCATTTGTATAGCTTCATGCATCTTGTAAAAATGTATATTCATATGTATCATGAACATCTAAAAGCCATGCATACAAGTTCATCTTTGCATTTAGAACCATGCATACATCTTTACAAAATGTCTTTATCTTCATATGCCTAAGACCTTCCATGTGTCCTTATATGTATCTTCATATATACACGCACCTTTACATGTATCTTCACATGATGTATCTCTATGCATACATTTTATCTACATGTATCTTTAGAGAACAGAATGATGGCTACCATAATCAATGCACTATCAAAAGGTTAACCCTCTGCTGTTGACAATAGTAAGAAAGAAATGGCTGATGAAAAAGATGACTAGGTTTATGGCAAAGAAATACCACTTGTTAAGCCCAGTTATAATAGGGCTTCACCACCCAAGCATGATAAGGAGGATCCTATTAAAGAGCTAAATTAGAAACTAGAAGCCATGAATCATTTAATAATTAAGGGCAAATATATCAACCTAGAAGACATCAGTTTAAAGCCTGATCACACCATGGCCTACAAGTTCAAAATGCCAAATTTAAACAAGTTTGATGGCACTTAGACCCAAGAACTCATGTAAAGCAGTATGCAGTATATATAAGGTTGACTAATTTATTGAAAGCATAAATGGTAAGCTTGTTTAGTATGTCTTTAACTGGGCCAGCCTTAGATTGGTACCACAGCTTGGAAAAGAAGATTAAGGTGAAATGAGAAAAATTGGTCCATGTATTCAATAAACAATACTCCAATAATGCAACCATTGAGGTGACCCTCAAAGACTTGGAATTAGTGTGCCAAAAACTCAATGAACCTTTTCTGATTATTTAAAACAATGGAGGGATAAGGTACTTAAAATGTGGAACAAGCTTGATGATACCGACTAGATGTTCATCAAGAATGTTAATAGCTACATGAATGTTAGGCTCTTTGTTAAAGGCATTACCATATGGGAGCGGCTTAAGGACATAGCTGTTGATCTTGAACTAACACTTCAAAATAGAGGATTCAAGAAGAATGGGGAACCTACCTATCAAAATGATAATTTGGGCCCAATCACTAATGTTAATATGGTCATGACTCACTATTTCTCCAGATTGGGCAAACCCCTATCTTGGTGCTTGAATAATCTCGTAAAAGAAGGAAACACTATAACCATTAACACCCAAGCTGTGGATTGATCCTCCTCTACCTAATCATAGGTTTGATATATATTGTGCTTACCATTAACTGATAGGTCATCTCATAGAAAAGTGCACCACTCTCTATCATGCTATCCAAGATCTGATTGACACCAAGTAGATAACTATCCCAAAGCTTAAAAGCTCCCCTTCTCATTTTCTTTTTAGTTTAGTTAAGAGCTTTTGTAATCTTTTTCAATTACTTTTCTATTAATAAAATAAGACAATGAATTTATTTTCAAGTTATTTGTATAAATACATTTTGACTTTAATTTAGGAAGGGGAAAAAATCCTGGATCACATCAACTTCAACTCCCTTTTGAAAGATGGATCAATGATTAATTGGCATCAGTAGGAATCGTGCATAACATTAAGCATCACTAGAAATCATACACAACATAACATTGGCATCATAGAAGTCACAACATGCATGAACATGTATCATGACTTTATGCATATTACTTAGGCTTAGTCATGTATTATTGATCCATACATAAATTACCATCCACCTAGCATCACCTCATCTAATATAGGTGTCACATGCATTTGATTCATAAAAGTTACATCCCACACATACCCTTAGCATACTATAATTATCATATATCATATAGACTTCATTCACCGTGTATCATATTACCTAGTACAGGTGTGACATGTATCCATCATATATCGATAGGCATTTGCAGTCACATTATGTTTAGGCATATCATGTACATATCACATGCATCATTAACCTTCAATCTTACAATCATCCATGCAATCTAAGCATAATATGCCATCATAAATGCTTAAAACATGCATCATATCAAATTAACCATATAGTACACTAACTATAAGGATCATCCTTTGCTTAGGCTCTTCAAAGGAAAGGACTCAATCCTTTCTTTATTTTGAATACTCTTCACTATAACAAATGGCAACTAGACCTAAAATTAAAGGTAAAATTCAATTTATGACTAAAGGCATGATAAACAAGGCAATGGTAGCACTAAAATAGAGGATGATATCATTCGTAGAAAAAAGGATTCGAAAAGTCCAACAACAAGGAGCTTTACAGAACCCGATAGGCATGAATTTAACCATAGGGGTAAGCAATGACCAAGCAACTAAGACAAGAAAGATTTCCCATAGATTCACTTATCTGAATAAGCCTTTATCCACAGTGCTCAAGGAGTTAAATCAAGAAAACCTCTTTTGACCCTTAATACCCGAACACCATTCCTTATCACTTCCACCTAACCATCACCATAACTTATACTGTGCTTATCACCAAAAAACTAGCCACCTGACTGACAACTACAAAGCCTTCCATCGAGCCATCCAAGACCTTATAGACCATGGTGTAATACCTAATCCTAAGGATCAACCATCACTAAACCTCACTGTCATCCCTCAAATCTCTAAAAAGTGAGGTTCTCTCTTCTTGACATTCAGTCTACCACCCTATAATCTAAGTGTTAACCAATTCTAGGATCACGACAATCAAGAATATGGAAGGATCAAATGAAGAAAGGGTAAATTGCATGTGTTTTCTTTTCTAATTGTTTCTTTCCTTTATGTTGGAACAATTAAGGTTTAATAAAACATTGTTTTGGCATTCATGAGCATCTTTGTTCACCTTATTCATTGCATAGCAAGGTACTATTGAAAATAAGTGGAGAGATTCAAAAAAAAGAAAGAAGAAACAAATAAGATTAACTTAATCTGCTTATGTCACGAACGTTTCATGTTTTTCTAGAGAATGGCTCACCACTGCTGCGCACAATTTTAAAGCTCAAGATTTGTTCTTTCCTTGTAAGGCATGAGAAATATCCCTAAATGTGACATGTGAGAAAATAATAAGTCAAGGGCAACTAAAACCAAATGAATGTTTTCCTTCAATTTTAAAAGAGGTCTAAGCTCAACAGGCTCTAAAAGTTAAAGCATCCAATTCATGTTTTCCAAAAAGAGAGTATTATCCAATCAATTCCTTTAAAACCTAAGAACCATTCTAAATAACAAACATTCCACAGTTCTTGCTCACCTATAATCCAAAAGTCATAAGTTTTAAAATGCCAAAACTCAAAAGCCTATAAAAACATATAAATTTACCTTAAAGCCTCAAACAATTAAGCATTCTAATTTCAACTATGGTTGCACTCATTCAAAAAAAGAAAAGAAAAAAATAGTTTTCTAAATCTCACTAGGCCAATCAATTAAGAGCATGAGCCTAAGTGAGAGTTAGGGAAATTAAAAGAAAATATTTACTCATAATATCTTGGACTGGCTAATAACAAAGATATCATTAATGCAGTACTCGAAAAGATCAAAAGTGCAAAGTTTC
>CANXYI011310961.1:0-13773 GCA_948208565.1 Hura crepitans | reverse complement strand
GTAAATGTGATTTAATAAAGGTTAATATGGTAAAGGACTATAAAATAAATCAATAAAGATATAATTTATGAAATTAGATTAAAATGACCATTAACCTTACATAGCTTTGTATCATACATGAATATTAGTGACAAACAATGTGGTATGAAGGCATAAGATGATTAAAAGTATGTTAAATTGTGTGAAATTGATATGTTTTGCTCATTAAGTGTGTATGGCCATAAGCTATGCCAAACATCAAACTAAGTGGTTGTTATTGTATGATTGCATTAGAATGCTTCTATGATGGAACAAATAATTTGGCATGAAATAGAAGGCACAAAGCTTATGAAATGTGATGATTGAGTATGGTTTTTCAATGGTAAGTGTTATATGAACAATGACCCTATAATGTATAACCATGAAATGGAAGTTGATGACATATCATATAATGACACTGTGAACATATGATTTTGTACTGAGAAAGAATGATGAGATATGCACAAATGACCTTATGTAACATTATGATAAAGTTAAGGAAAGAAAAGGGATATGAACACCTAAGGCTTGAAAGATGAGATGTTCACATGATAATAAAATTATAAAACAATGATAAGGCCCATATTAGTTAGAAACCCTATTGGATTGGTTGACTGATTAACTAGGGATGTAGCAGCTGCTAGGATACTGGAGTGTCTCATATTGATGACAAGCATCGCCATCGAGGTTCTAAATGAGAACCCCTACACATTTTATGATTGATGATTCATATGATGATATATTAGTATGGGTGAAGCTGCCATTATGATCCATGAGGGCCACTACACATATGCTACATTATGATTATGTTATGATACATAGGTGTAGCCATAGAGGTCTAAAATAAAGACCTTTGCACAACCTCTAATATAGGTGCGGCTATTAAGGTTTTATATGAGAACCCCCAAACATGGATCATGTTACATTATGTTATACAGGTGTGTCCATTAAGGTCTAAATGAGGGCCTTCACACATCCTTAGATCCCATTATCCAGTATTCAAGATATGGTCTCTCAAGTATGGGCCAAATGCTAAAGTAACTGGACTATTATGTGTCTATAAAGTTAAAATGGCTAAGACTCTAAAGATTATGAAGTAATGAAACTAAGTTGATTACATGTGATATTTCATGTAATATGAAGATGGTAATTATGAATTATAAATGCAAATTACTAAACATATGCATGTTTTAGGTATGTTTATACATGCTAATATGTAATATCAAAATTGCCTTATATTGAGTACTTTTACACTATGACAAGCATGTTAATGGGAATAATAAATTAATAATTCAATTTAAGACCTAACATGATATCTCTTATTTAGGTTTGGAGGTGGATCAGGGTAAGGGGTGTTATACTACAGTTGTAAACACAAGCAAAGCCATTTATACACTAATCTTATTACATAGAAATATATGAAGTGTGACACCTTTTACCCAGTTCGGTTGCTAAACACGACTAAGGTGTGCACACATAACATGCTATCCAATTTCATTTTAATTAACCTTCATTTAAATCATTTGACCATGCACACTTAAACACCAAAAAGGTAAGTTACAAAAAAAACTTTTCAAAAATTGAGTTACATATTCAAATATGAGAATCCTTGCGCCAAAATTTTGGTAGCACAACAGTTGTACTGTGCATTGTCCAAAAATTTAAATAGTAACATGCATTAAGAAAAACACTTCTAAAAGTTTCTCAATCAATTTTCCAACTACATAATCCTTTTAATCATTCCAAATCAACACTCAACATTAACACAGTCTTAAACTCAAGAAGAGGCATTAAACAAGCATAAAGCAATTCAAAACATTTAAAATGGGGTTATAAACAATTTACAAATCCTAAATTTCAAAATACAATTGTTTAAGCCTAAAACTAATTACATCCATCCTCAGAGTGCCTTTTTATGTCTATGCATCTCATAATCTAATTACATATATCAAAAAGTACCAAAATGTTAGCCTTCTCTTGTTGATGTCCCAAGGCTTGGGCTCAATCATCCTTTTGACTTATGCATCACAAAAAAAAATGCACTAAGCATTTTACTTAGTGGTGAAATTGACGTAAATCATGTAATACACCATATCCTTATTATAGATAACCATATTAGTCATTTATCACAACATGTATAATCCATGATTTATAAAATGATACATAACCATACATGAGTTAAGCATTTACATAAAAATGATATAATTCACAAAGAATCATAAATAATGCATTCCACATGCCAATTTAGTATTTACATGCATAAAACAAAGTTCATTATTAAGCATTTCCAAATGTCATTTTTTTTGCCCATATGACCAAAACACGTCATATGGATAATGGGGGTGGATGGCCAATACGACCTTCATAAACCTAAAGGTCTATCTACCAATGTGGATTCGAAGATTAAACATAACATGATGGCCATTATGACCATTTATGAACCCAAAGTTCATTTACCAATATGGATCCAAAGATTAAACATATATAGGTCTTTGGATCAGACTAAAAGTGAATCTGTAGACCAAAAACATAAAAAAATGCATCGTAGTGTACCTCCAGTTGACCGATCAACCTATTCGTCTAGGTTGTTAAGCACATGGGCTATCAAGTATGTTTATTTTTAGTTCCATCAACTTAAATAGCTTAAAAATAACTTTTGCTTGTGGTAAGGTTAACAAATGACCAAAGAAGGAAACTTAGTGTATTTATGATATTAATTATGATCATAAACATCATATTCATGCAATGACACATTCAAAAGTCTACATTTGCAAACATGTAGCCGTACATGCTCAAAATTATCGTTTCCAACTCTCACCATCTCATGATCATTATCAAGTCATTGGCCATAAATGTCCACTTTATGCCTAAATTTCAAGCATTTTGCATTTAAGGTTGCTCATTGAGTCCATTCAGCCACTAAGCTTTTAACATTCACTATAAGCATATCTTTACATAATTCATCATATAAGAATGTTCATAGAACCCAAATCTTGTGTATGGTGGCACATAACCTTATAAATACATACATTATGTGCATTCATGCATATTAATGCCACTAAAGCAACATAATCATCATTATGTAACTAATGCGTCAACCACCATACTCAATATTTCTTTTAGGTGTATTATGACATGTCACACCCTATCAAACACCTAATAAGGCCATTTGGCCATAAAAGCTCCCATATACCAAAAAGGTACTTTTTCCTCATTTCAACACAATACAACCATCACTCTAGCTAAAACTATCCTATTTCATATTGTATACATAAAATAAATAAGCATACACACTTTTAGGTCCATTAAGGCCATTTGGCCACCATGTTTCCAATATCTCATTCATATTCAATTTGTATATTTAGACACATATAACCATGTACCTATATCAATCTAACACACTCATGTCATACACTCTTGTAAACAAGAACATATATCACAATAGAACAACTTAAACCATTTGGCCAATAAACCATTTCCCATTCCATGCCAATGTCATTTATTCTTATACATTTTATAGTTCACACAAATTATTTATGCATTATATAAACCAATTTAAGTGGTAATTTACATAATTAAACTACTTTAATACATTTATTACATACAACTACCTCTAATTAATATGATGGATAATTAGGGCATTCTTGAATATTCATGAAATAAATTGATTTCATATACCAAAACAATGACAATACGACCCTAAAGACTACTCACACCTTCAATTTCACTTTATCCTATGTTTTATCCATTTTCTCAATTGCCCATTACATATTTGATTTTTAAAAATTCATAATAAATCAAAGAAAACATAACATGACAAAATGAAAGCATAAATACACTCTTGGGAACCTAGGGAACATAGAAAAAATGTCAGGTTTCAAAAATTCTTACTTGAACTGAAAATGGTTACTATTCACCTTGACTAAAATTGAGCCAAAACCTTTGATTTCTTTTGATTTTCTCACTTCTCCTATGCTTTAGAGGTTATGGAGGCTCTTGAGATTGGCTTAATTGAATAATTTAGAGCTTAAGTGGATAACTTGAAGAAAAAAAATGGAGGGGTGAGGTGATGAAGCCGTCGGCTTCAAATGGGGGGGAAGAGAAGATGAGGTTTGACCATTTCAATGCCATTTGACCCTTTATATAATTTCTCAAATATTTAATTATTTTATTCATTTTCTCCTCTTTCTCTTCCATTTTTCCTCCTCCTTAAAGCTCCATTTATCTTTAATTAACCATTAAAAAATTCAATTAATTGTGGCCCTACAATCCTCTAAAATTTGGCACTTGAAAATGTGAAAAACCGAATTATTACATTATTTTTAAGTTACTCAAATTTTAGATAAAATACTTCTTGACCGCTAAAAATTTCGATTCTAGTGTCAATAGGCTAGTTAGAATTTTTGAGTATTAGGTCATATAAGTCCTATAATTTTCTGAGCAACTTTGAAAATATTTTACTATTTAGCTTTGCCTTAGTCACTATTCATAAGAAATTACCATTAAAAAACTTTCTTAGCATTTTTAACCAATCAAATGACTTTTGATTGATGTCAAACTTTGCCTAAAATTATTTTATGATTAATACTTTCATCTAGTAGCTTCAGTGCAGCTCGAGTCTTGAGAACACTATTTATCCCAAAAAATACTATTCATAAAAATTGAGATTTTTGGGTCATTGCATAAAGTAGGCATATATTTTTCAAAGAAGTATTGATCATTAATTATTAATCCAGTATTCATCTCAAAGCTATAAACTCTTTCTAACAATATTCCCCAATCGTGATCAATACCATCTCTACATAGCAATAAGAATAACATCCAAAAACACTATTTCCTTTTTATAACACTCAACCAAAATTTTAGCATGCTTAAAACTCAAATATTCTAACATACAACTATTCCATTCCACTAAAAGTAAGAACAATACTAAATTATCCTTTTTTTTATCATAATCAAGCTATACATCATTTCCAATATCATAAAGCTCCTTCTATAGTCATATAATCCAAGTTCAAGGAAAGAATTTAAAAGAATTAACTAAATTCTCAATTAAAACAATTAGGCAATACAATTTAGAGTTGCATTAACCTGTAATTTCAATTCTCAAGGCTATTAATTCTATAGCTTTAATAGCTCCACTCCTATTTCTCTCATGCAACAATTCCTTAATAATCTTTTCTTTATATCTCTTAACCCGAAGGTGTAATCACTATAATTATTTCCTTAAAATTTGACTGATTTGAGCTTTTTGCATATATCTTGAAATTATTCCTTGATCCTTCTTAGATGGCGGCAAGTTAGTCCTCAATTCCCTCTTGATTTTTATATCACTTAATATTTTCTTCAAATCATGAGCTATCTGTATCCTTTCTCACTTTTGTCCCCATTTGATTTAGCCTCTTAACTATCTCATTCATCTATTTAATAAGGAGAACCTTAGCCTTTTTTAACTTGCCACCTCCTTTATGTTGAATTTTCAACTCCTCCAAAAATTGCGACAACTGTCCAAATCTTCTTGAGACAAATCTATAAAAGACCAGACCAATTTGAACATTATCCTTCCTTTATTTAACAAGCAAAAATTATCTTAGTTCACTTGATCCTTTAGAAGCCAAATACTCCCTAAAAAAAACTACTAGGCTTACCTCAATCAAATAAATTAAAACTCATGAATATTACCTTTATATCTCTAAACCAAACCCAAAACCATTTGAATAAAGATGAACACAACAAATTTTCAACTAACCTTTTCAACTAAAAATTGAAACTGCTCAATTTGAAAAGAAAGAACATAAAAACTCAAATTTATCTTTGGATTTGCTCTTGTTTCCTCTAAACCTCGCCAAAGCTAAAAGGCATCTCTTTACTAAGCATCAAATTTTCTTTTTGCCAATCCTAAATTTCATCACTTCTTAATTTACTTCATTATCTAAGCTGAAGGAATTGTGGCAACCCCCTTGAAACAGCTCAATTCTAGTTTAATCTTTAATAGCCTGAAAGTGTTGCTATTTCTCTCATTTTCCCCTTCTTTTGTATTTTGATGTTTAATTTCCTTTTAAAAAAGTAAATTTTGAGGTTTGGACCATGAATTTTATGAGAGGAATTAGTGAAATGGTAAGAAGAAAAGAGAGAGTTAGCGTCAGCATTTTTATGGAAGAAGAGAAGGAGAAAAAAAAAAGAAAAGAAGAAACTTAAAAAAAAAAAAGAAGAAAAGGGTGAATATGTGGTCTTTCACATAACCCCTCCCACTAACACCACTCTCTATTCCAAGAATCAAATAAAGTGCCCTTAAACTTGTTACCTCTATATTTTTTAATTTTTCATTTTATATCGAGCTAATAAAGCAATTTTATGATATTTATAGTTATCTAATTTATTTTCTAACCATATTATATTTTCTTATAAATCCTTTAGTATCCATAGAATTGTCTTGAATTTTATTTTTATTTAACCATCCATACTAATAGTTAATCATCTCGGTTCCTTTTTGCGTACTTTCCACTAACCTAATAAAGTGCCTCATTATCAATTTAAGTCTCCTCATATCTTTCTTCTTATTATCTTTTCTAAGTATTTCCTCTTAAAATTCCATTTTTAGTATATACAAATTACTCAAGCAAAATTATCCACAACATGAATACAGGTCGAGACAAGAAACAAAAAATTGATTATGCACATACTATTTTAAGGTATATCAAATCACTCTTCATGTCTATGCCTCAATTACTGCATTCCACTTTGATTTCCTTTTACTTACTACCTCTTCTCCTCCTTCTTCTACCATTATGAACAACTCAAAGGAACACAGAATTGTATAAAAATGTAATTAGAAGAGTAGAACAATCATAAAGAAGAGTTTATATGTTGATTAGTTCAAATTGCCTTAGCAATGGATGTTTAAGGATCACAAAATGAAGTCTCTATAACTCATCAAAGGTAGAAGAAAAGAAAAGAACATTGGTTAGAAAGGAACTGATGGTAGTTTTTAAGGCTATTTATAGCCTTTAGGTGGATGGCTTAGATTCATCACTTGAATAATAATCTAATAGTCCAAATAACCTTTTAGCCCAACATCCCTTTTGGTCCTCAAAATATCACTTTTTACTCAATATTACCACAAACTTTTATATAGGAACCAATTTTAACCAACTTAAGGAAAAATATTTCTTTTTTAATTTAAATATTTTTATTATCTTATTTTATTATTATCTTTTCTAGACTATACATGTGTGGCATTACATTTACCGTGCTTCCATTATCTACTAATATTCTTTTCACCAGGAAATTTGCTATGCACACTTATATGACTAGGGCATCTCCATGGAGAACTATAATGTCTTTTGCACCCTTTATAGATATAGAGACTAGAGTTATTGGCGTGATTCCTCTATTTTATATACCCCCAATTAACCTCTTTTGCTATTGGTATCTTCGTACAAGGTCCCACAAAAATTACATGTATTACCCCTGCTATTGCTTAATTGAGTGTTCTTTCCCTTTTTAGTTTATCATCATCATCCTCATAGTCACGCCTTTTTCCTAAGTAGATAAACATCATCTCTTCTTATGAATCTTTTGAATAATCCTTTTTGGGTTAATCTTTTGATTTCATCTTTGAGATTCTGGCATTTATCTATTTCATGGCTAACATTTCTATGGAAATCACAAAAGTTATTTTTATCTCCCCTTTCATATGACTTGTCATTTAACCTTTTAGGCTAGTTTACAAATCCTTGATTCTATTTTGCCCATATTAACACCTTTTCTAGAGTGGTGTTTAATAGAGTAAGCTATAATCTTTGCCTATTCATGCATTTATCATTATCCTTTTGTTTAGGGGAACTTTTCCTATTAGGACTTTTTCTATCGAGGCTGATTGCCCTAATCATTCTACCTCCTTTCTTTCTTATGTGAAGCTTTGACAATACCTTCTATTAGCCTTACTTGCATCATTTAAGGCTATGAATTACTCTATCTATTAGTTCCCAAAATCTATAGGCTGATTGATAATTAAAGAGTTATAAAGCCATATATCTTTAACATTATTTGCCATTGTTACAATGGCAACTTTAGGATTTAGATGTTCTATATCTGATGTGATGTCATTGAACCTCTTTATAAAGTCTCTAAGGCTTTTTTCATCTTTCTATACCACTTTTTATAAGTCTATCATCATCTTTTCACTCTAAAGTTGGATGACAAATCTTGTTTTAAACTTTTTAGATAACTACTTAAAAGATGTTATTAACTCTTAAGGTAAGTTATAAAACTATTTTAATGTATCTCTAGTTAGTGTTCCTAGGAAGGCTCTATATATGATTGTGTTATTGAAATTTGTATATTAATAAGCATCAAGTATTTAAATAAATTGTTCCTTGGATTGACCTTCCTTTTGTATTTCTCTATTCAAATTTCCCTTCATCGCATAGGGAATTTGACTTTCATGATTTCTTAGGAGAATGGATAATATGTGCTTTCCCTAAATTTTGGCTTTTTAAGGTTACCCACTTTGTATTTCTTGATAATTTTTTTTAAAACATTTGCCAAGCTTGTGTTCCTCTTTTTCCTTTTTGTTTTTTTTACCTCTTTTTTTGAGTGCTTCTTTTTCCTTACTATGCTCTTTCCTTGACTTTTAAGGTTTTTGTACTCTCACTACTAGAGGAGCTAGATAAGTTACCTATTCAGCCTTTAATACAATACCTACTTCTACCTCTTGACACTTCAATGGTTGAGGTTACTTGAAAAAGAGCTAGAATATCTCTTCTTTTCATGGCACCTACTTTTCTTACTAATATCGCTCGAAGATCTAAAAGAATATCTTTTCCTTTTATTGCCTTTTTGGACTTAGGCATAACATTTGGTGCCAATTTTTAGAGTTGTCCTAAAAATTTACATGCATGCATTCTAGAATCCATTGAGTGCACTGTCTAGTTCATCCTTATTAATCGAAGTTATAGTTTGAGGTGGATTCTTTTCTTGAGATAACTAATTGTTGTTCACTTTTTTGTCAAAAATAAGTAGCCTAGTATCTTTTAGCATTTTGTCCACACTTTCTATTAATTGGTTTTCTTCTTGTTGTCAACTCATAACTCTTAATGGAAGCACTAAATGACAATCACAAAATTACCATAAAGTTATAATGACAGTGGTTTATTTAGTCTTCTAGACATTGATCGAGTGAGTAGCTGTGATTAACTTATTAAATAAATAAAAACTAGTCCTGATTCTTTTGGGATTAACACTTCGATGCTTAAGTTAGTTAGGTGATTGTCAAGAGTTGTGACTCTTAATATTTGATTTAGATTGCATACTAGAGAATGTTGAATATATTCCACTATATAGGCTTTTATACTTACTGTTGTGTCAAATGTCCAAGTCCTATTAGGATTTAGGTTTTCTTATTTACTCAGGATATTACCTTTTCTAATTATCCTTATATTTGTTATTTTTCTTTCCTACTTTTTTGTTTAAATTAGAATCATATTCTAAATAGGTCTTAATTTTATGCATTATCAAGAACCAAGTTAATAAACCCCATTTTAGATTATTGCCTAGTGAGATGGAACAAGGGCACATAATAAGATAGTATAAATAGAGATCAAAGGAAAATAAGAACATATCCAATAAGATTAAGGAACAATGTATAAGATAAACACATGAATTCAATAAAATAAATAAAAAAATGGATCCAAAAATTTTGAATTTAACCACATATGCCATTTTGCCCAATAATTAAAAAAGAAGAACAAAAAAACCCTTTTAGAACAGAAAAATCAAACAATATTAGAATCAAATATATAAAATAAAAGAATAAAAAGAACAAGAAATGAAAGCAATGATATCAAATAATGTTTTTAGATATTTTAACAAGATAGGATCCTAGTTTCAATAAATTGAAACCTAAACAATAAAAATAGCATGAATAGAATACAAATGTAAGTAAGCAAAGAGATGAACATACAATAATGGCATTATTTTTTGGATAACTAAATTTTTTTGGATAAATTAAAAATAAATGTAAGAATTATAAAGACATTATTTCAAACATAATTCTAATTTTAAGATAAATAACAAATGAACTCAAACTTTATTAATTTCTTAAATTAAATATTTAAATTATTTACCATAAAGACAAATAAAACAAAAAGAATCGACTTCAATTTTTCAAGTTTATTAAACTAAGAATAAATTATGCTAAAATGGGCAAAATAAAAATTCTAAATATTTTTTAAGAAAAATCATAAGATGTCTATAAGCCAATTTCAAATATAAATATAAGAAATAAAGTAATTATTTTTCTTTTACTTTTCAATAAATTAAATATAATTACATTATTGTAATAAATCATAAATAAAAATGATAATTAACATTTTAAGAAATTAGCATAAATTATTAAACAAATTAATCTCTTAATAATAAAAAAAAACAAAAGTGTGCCTAGGGGTTTAAAACCTTCCTCATGCATATTTAACCCTCAAAATTCAAACACAAACTAAGATATAATAACTCTTTTAAAAATCAAGTTTGTAACACCCTTATACCCAATTAATTTGCCAGTTCAAGTATAGGATGTCATATTACTGTTTTGGTATTATGTCATTTTATTATTATATCTGATAATTTCCCACACATATTCATAACCTTTAAATTATTCAACACATATATATACATATTCAGTGATACTTTTATAAAAATTGTTTATCATTCGATACATAATTCATATACAATTTTTTTATTCCTATACAAGTAATATGAACCTTGCATTCATATACATGCATTTGTATAACATGTAGACATTTAGTATGTATAGGAATGATTCACCATATAGGATGCTTATGGACTCCTCTTAATTGTGTTTCTATTAGGTGAACTCCTAGTGTTGCTGGGACTTAATTTCTTACTTTGCTTAGCCTACTTTATAACCTATGCATCAACAAAGAAGCTAATGCACTGAGTAAAGTTTGCTCAATGGTGCATTCTAAAACTATGTATTATGCCTTTTTAATCTTTACAATTAATTTTGATACCCCTATTAAAGCATCAAATCTAACTCTTTCAATTGACTTTTCACTTATTCATGTGTAATTCTTATACCTTATAGCGAATCTTATGTGTTACTTATACCTTTTATTTATCTGCACTTATTAGCTTTATTACAAGTTGTATTCATATACTTTTGCACATATTTTGTTCGTACTTCCTATAATTTTTTTCCTACATATTCATTTATATATCTTATTGGTGACTCCTATGAGCTATATTACTCATATCTTTTACATTACAAGTAGTTATCTACCTAATCTACCCCTTTCTTTTATTCAATTTTCTCTTTTATTTTATTAATTTCCATGTATCTATCTTATACTAATATTCTAAATATTGATTATCTACTTGTTCAAACATTTTCATACACAAGTTTTTTCCTAATCTTTGTATCTTCTTTTATCCATTATATGTATGTTAGAAACATATCCATACATCACTTATAAATATTATTAATGGATTAATTAAGTCTTATAGATAACTATTTATTTATCTCTTGTATGCTCTTTTGTAACCTATATTGCAAATATTTGTATTCATCACCTTATTTGATAATTTCTTTTATAAATATTCCTCTTACAATATTCCATGTGAATTTTACTTGTATTCTTTTATGTGACTATTACTTGTATCTCTTCTCTTTATTAATATTCTTGTATAAGCAATTGTTAGTTAAGTTTACTTTATAATGAGCTATTACTTATCTATAAATTTAATGTCATCCTCACATAATATAGTGTTCAATTCATCCTCTTGATTTAATTCAAACACTTGTTACACTAAAGGCTCAATGATGTCTATTCCACACACACTAAAGACATTAGTAGGGCACTTTATAACATCATAGACATTAAACTTAACTACTTTCCCATCAAATTCCATGGTGAGAGTGCCATTGTGAACATCTATTTTTGTCCTAGCTATGGTTAAGAAAATCTCCCTAGTAAGATATAAAAGGAATTAGGGGATTGATCATCCTCCATATGAACTACATAAAAATTTGTTAGAAAAAACAATTCATTTACTTGCATTAAGACATCCTTTAGTACCCCATTAGGATAAATAATAGACCTATCCACTAATTGAATTACAATCCTATTTCTTTTAAAGGACCAACATTTATGGACTGAAAAAAATGAAGGCATGACATTTATTGATAAGGTGGTGTTACAACACATATATAAACATATTAACAAATACAAAGTTTGCAGTTAAGAAAAGTGACAAAGAAAATAATTTAATTTATGTAAACATTTTATTGCCATTTAAACCCTTTCATTTATTTAAAACATTCACATAGGTGGGTTATTATACAAAAAATTTAGTAGCATAATGGTTGTCTAGGGCACTACTCAAAATTTTCAACTTGTAAGAAAACACTTCAAATATTCACATACATCCTTAAAGTTTCATTTAAAACCTTATTCTCTAAAAAAAATATCACTTAAAAACTCATACTTCAAACCACGCAATCTCAAGTAAGCAATAATATGATCTTAGAGTTCTATAAACCATGTATGCTCACAAACACTATACATATGCACGCGCATGCACACCCCAATGATTTCTTATTATTTGGATAATTAGAGTTTAGATATAGGTCAACATTTCTTTATAAATTTCCATGTGATATAACTTTATGCATATATAGTAAATATCATTCTTTATATAACATGTATAATTAGATAAAGAAAATTAAAGACTTTTTTATCTCTATGCCATGTTTAACCTATACTTTCTAATGTAGTCCTGACTTTGCCTTTCTTTTGAAACATCCTAACTTATACCTAAAGGAAGGAAAAACCTCGTGTCGAGCAAAATCACTTAGTAGTGCCAAAACTAGTCTAGACGACTAATCGTCAATTGTCTTTACTAGTTATACACAAATCATATATAAATAAACACTAATAAAGTAGTTTATATAAACAAAGGTTTTATAATAATTCTAATGGCAGTACCAATACCTATTCACTTTTGATTATATTTATGCATCATTACTTACGGATAAAATCATAACTTTCATTTATGCATGCCATCTATACATGACATAAATAAGAGGTCTCTTATCATTATACACTTGAATTAGGAATCATCATTAAATAACATAAGACATACCATAATCATGCATATGAACACACTTCAAACATATAACTCATAAATATATGTCATACATCTATATTTTTGCATCAAGCCTCATTATGCATTTCATTTAGCACTACCTTCGAATAACATACATCATGCTACTTAGTATTCCATTACCCTAAACATACATGTGAATCAATGGCATACATATAATTCCTATAATTGTGTCAAGTGTGTGCCTTTTGCATCATGCTTCATCATTCACATGCAAATGACCATATTCCTTAAAATGAAAATTAACTTATAGGAAACATATTTCTTTATTAACATCCATTATAAGTTAGCCCATTTCTTCTAAGAACCATTCTTTTGCCCAAGTATGGGACAAGTATGATGGTTCCTTTAACCTGTCATATTTATGATGGTACTTGAAGGCATAAAATAGTGGTACCTAAAGGTACAAAGCATGGCACTTGCACCACATGTGTAGTGTAAATTTGTGCAATAGTAAAAGCTATAAATTGTGGCAAATCTACTAGTGTCTAGTATTTGGCATGCCAAACTATCCTAAGGCTATCTTGAAAGCCTAGGTAGAAATGGAGCTCTATACATTTGGTCATTTCTATG
>CANXYI011310930.1:0-10789 GCA_948208565.1 Hura crepitans | reverse complement strand
CACTTGAGTACTATTCACTCAAGTGTGAGAACACCAAATTTTGGCCTCCTTTCTCCAATTTTTTTCTTGATTTAGTTTCTACAGATGATGGAGGTTTCAATTCTATAAAAAATTTCATGAGATTTGGTGAGGATTTAGGAGAGAGAAAGAGGAGAAAAATGGAGAAACAAGAGAGGGAGGGGACGGATTTGCTTGAAGGAGGTTGAAGATGGTGATTTGGTTCCTTGGTTCAACCATTTTTATATGGGTTGGTTCTTTGTGATTGGTCCAAATGGCTATAAATCTATTTTTAAAAGATTTTTGGTCACTTTTTACTATAAAAATTCATAGAATATTATAGAGACCTCTAAAAAATTCGATTCCAGTCCTCAAAATTCTCAATTATTGCCACTAAGGCCCATGCAAAATTTTAGCTCAAAACTCCACCGAATGAAAAATCACCATTTACCCTAGACCGATTTTTCAGATTCGAAAATTCATAAAATATTCTATGGTGCTCCAAAAATTCTCATTTCAGTTTTAATATTCTTAAATTAATAAAACTAAGGTTCATGCAAAATTTCAAACCAAAAGTCAACTGTTGACTTTTTAGCACTATTCATGATCTGAATAAAATATTTCAAAAAATACCAGATGACCTCAGAAAATTCCAATTCCTTAACCATCATACTCAATGGAATTTTTGAGGTTCAGGGTGTGGTATTTTCGAGACCATCTGAGCTCATTCCCGGGTCTTAAGCTGTCCGGATCCCGAAATATTTTCATCTTCGAAAATAATAGTTTATAGCTTAAATTGAATCATTGATTTTGCTAAAAATTTTACTTCATTCGTTTTGACCATTTTCAAGTCCATCAAAGTTTTATAAATAATATGCCAGTCATCGGACTTGAAATGATGACCCACACCACAGGGAACATCAATCGGGTCCCGAAAGCACTGTTCATAAGACTTTGACCGGCGGACGTTACACATAAAGCTACCATGAAACCAGTAACCAGGGTGTTAGTTCGAGAAAGTAAAATGAATGGTAGAGTGGGGTAAAAAATGGATGGGTGCCTCAAGGGGATGGTAGCATCCCTTATCAAGTCCAATGATGTGTTGAGTAAGGGGTGTTATACATGACTTTTCACAAAAACAATCACAATTTTTTTCAATTAGTGCATAATACTAATGGTTATAATTTTTTTTATAAAATATTTACTTTTCATTAATTAGTATTAAATACTAACATTCACAGTCTTTACTGTTTTGATTTTATTTTTTATAAACATTATTATTTTTTTTATCTTAAATGAACATTTTTTATAATAAGAATAGTTACTAACAATTTTAACTTTTCACAAGTCTAAAATTAATGTTTAAAATTTTTCACCAATTAATGTCTAGTACTATTAGTTAAGAAACATAAGTGATCATTGCTCATATCTTTATATTTTACTAAAGAAATTAATAAAAGCTAAAGTGTATGATTGTAGTCATTATTTGATTTTTCAAATATTAAAATTAACAAATTTTTTATTACATCTGTGTAAAACATGAATGTTTGACTAGTTTTAATTACATCTCCAACTAATCTAACATCTTCACAATTCATTTTAGTTGGGTAATACGTTCCAAAAGCCATAAAAACTAACACAACACTTACATAGCAAGCAAGATGGGTTAAAAAACAAAGAGTCGGCCTGCTTGAATTGTATTACTCTTAGCAAGTAATTTATATGGAAGAACGACCACTCTTGAAAAGGATAAAAAGTAGTGGGGGCATAAATAGTATGTTTAAAACTAGAAAATCTGAAAAGCCATTATAGTATGTTTAAAACTAGAAAATCTGGAAAGCCATTAGTCCAACAAAAATGAAAAGTTTAAGGGCTCAAAAGCACATATTTAAATACAAAGTTGAAGAAGAAAAATTAGTAGAGTTCAAGAGTTTATATATGGATTTTTCTTTTCCAAATCTAGTCCATAGTGGGTCAGCCAATCAGAAGTTACCAGAAAAAAAAATCTTATATGGATTTTAGGAAATTATATACTAAATTTTAGGATGATTGCACTGTATGTTCACCACTTCAAGGTCCTACATTCTAAACCATAGGAAACCATCCGCTAAACAAGAGTAAGTAATGGATATTGTATTCCAATTTCAGAAGTAGAAAATTAATAAAGAAAACGCATAGTACCATTCACTCACGGTGCATTAGACTCGTGAAGGGTGGAAAATGGCAGCAAGATTAGAATTCTTAGAGAAACCGAACCGCCTCTTCTCCTCAGCATACGTCAAACAAGGTTGCATGATAAGCCCTACAATCACAGTGATGATACTAAGAGACATTACTTTGCGAGATGCCAGTGCTAGAACTACTAATATTAGTACCGTTGGAGCAATGCACATCAAAATTGCTCCGAATGTCCCCAAAGGTATTTTATAAGGCCTACTTGCCCCCGGATGCTCTATTATTAATTTCACAAATGCTATAAATTCCATAATCATTCCAAAACAGTGTAAGTAGTTCTCAGCAGCTACAATCTCTTGAAAGCTCAACCATGAGAGCAATATCACACCAGAAGCAGAGAACAAGATCCCACAATGAGGGGTTCCATATCGAGATCTCTTGCTAAAGAATGCAGGAAGCATCCCACGCTCAGCCATTCCCAGAAGTTGGAAGGAGTCACTGCTCATCTCAGCCACAAACATGCCCATGTTTGACATGGCTGAAGCCCCTTGAACCCAAGATCTCAACCATACACCTCCTAGAATTTTAGCTATATCAGAGAAATACCCATTAGACCATAGTTGACGCTGAAGCGGAACAGCCCCAGTACCAATCAACAGAGGCAAAAAGTATCCAAAAACAACCAAGATAACAGCAAAAAACAGAGCTTTTGGAAGGGTTCGACGAGGATTTTCCACCTCACCAGCAAGAGTACTTATTGAATCCCAATAGTTCAGATTCCAGAAGATTGTGTCTAAGTACAAACCCCAATTAACTCTATCCAAATCTACCACAAGCCACCTGGCAGGCTCCAGTTTGGGAATTGCAACCATTCCCATAAACACAAGCGGGAGAAGGGAAAACACACCTAAAAGTATAGCAACCCATCCAACTATAGTTAAACCCCTGTAGTTCATGTAAGTAAGTGCAGCAGTCAAAATGAGAATTGCTAGTACCCTAGGGAAACCACTTTCCAGTTCTGGTACTGCAGATTTCAGATAGTCTAGAAACAAAACTGGGTACAATGCATTACCGATAACTTCACTGAGCCATTTCATCCAACCTTGTTGGAATCCCCAGTATGGCCCTAAAGCGGATGATACCCATACAACATAACCTCCATTCTCTGGAAACATGGCACTCATTTCTGCAGTTATTAAGGCTTCTGGGATGCTCCATATAAATGGGAAAATTAAAAAGCCAAGAAGAGCCAAAAGGGGTCCAGCAGCCTTTACACTGTCTTCAATGCCAAATGGCCCACCAGAAACTTCATAAAATATCAGGAAAACAAGTGGTATGATTGAAACTTTCTGGAATTTATCTAACCTGGGGGAAGATGGTTCCCTTAACGCAGCATACTCAGTATTATCGGTCTCCACCATTTGAGTAGAATATGGCCTCGTTAGTGAACTCCTCTGTTTCTGCAAGCAATATCAAATTGAAACATTTCTGTTTTAGTTCATACTTAGGATAAAATAATTTGACAAACTAACGACATTAAGAAAAAAGAGGATCTTTGCTTGCAGGCAATTCTCCATTTAAAGCAACGAAGACAGACAATATCTTGAAAAATGCATGAACTTTTTTACCCCATCTATGAAATGCCGTGAAAAAGGATTACCCCTGAAATGCACCGGACTTGGAATTCAAATTCTCTGGAATAAGTTTATCTTTGACTCGCATTATTTTAGATTCCATCGAGATAAAATGATATTCCAAAGTTACTGCTAAAAATATATATATAAATTTCAGCAAATTAGATCGTGGAATGGGAATAGACACGAAGTCATTCTATCATTAACGCGAGCCAAATGGCCAGTAATGCCTGTCTCAGCAGTAATACAAAATAATTATTAAGGATATACTAATTTAAATTATCAAAACCATTAAAAAAAAAAAGAAAAAAAGAAAAGAAAGCAATAATTGATACTGACACTCAGCAATAGACTAGTAGCTTTAATAACAAAGCATCATGCGAGAACGCCCAAAGGCTGCAACTTCAAAGACAGAGAGGAGCTAGACACTCTCAGAAAATGGAAACGAAGAGGCGAATGAAGTTGAAAGTATCCTTTGGATTAAAAGAGGAGAAAAATGACAACCCATAACCGTTTTCCGCATTGAAAAAACGAAATGAAGAAAAATTTATTATCTAAAACATTAATACAGACCATGAAAGAGCATAAATATGTGTCAGTGTGGCGGCGACATAGGCATATGAGTAGGCCAACACGCGTCGCAAACGAATCCTGAATGCGGCCATCGCGTCATGGGCTTTTCTTGTCTTTGGTCTTTGACGTTAAGCAGAAATCAGAATCCAACGTCACCAAATTGTGCTGTAATTTTCGTGAGATCCAGTCATATTTCTGGGATCAGCTGCGCGATGTGAGTTGCATTCTTTTTTCCCCCATTTTTTTTAATATATATATTTTTCTGCCTGTTAAAACTTTCCGTCAATGTGTTGCCTTGGCCAATTTTATCGGGGCAAGGACCATTTTTAAGCTTGAAAGGGGTAAAGTGGTTTCTTTTTTTCCCCTAAATAAATGGTATTTTGTTAATTAATGGAACGTTTTGAATCGGGTAGAAATAAATTAAGATTTTAGGTGAATTTTTTCAATCCCAATCATTTACTTTTGGGTTTGATAAATCTGACGACAAAAGGATTCACATTGAACCCGAAAAAAAGGACTTCTGCCTTCGCTGTCAAGCAATCCATGATAGGCTTGGCTATGGGTCAATTAAGGGCAATAAAAAAAATTTTTAGGACTTCATTTCTTGCAATTCAAAAAAATTCTTGCAATTAAAAAAAAAAATTCAAGTGGACGTCAAAAATTTTTTAACATTATTTTTATTTCATTTTTGAAGCCCTAAATTTTACTCATTTTTGTAAGTTATAATTTTTAAGAGAAAATTTACACATGTCATATCATTAATTTACCGATAATTCTACTTATATCATCTGTAATATTTAATTTTGTTCTCTACAAATAATTTTTTATTCTCCTTTAATCCTTTGTTTCTTAAAATACAAATAAAAAAATATTATTGATTTATATTAATAAAATAATATTATCAACTATTAACTTTATATTAACAAGTATTTGTATTAATAAATAAAAATAAATGAATATTATTAATTTAATTAACTAATTTTATTAAGAATTGAATTTCATTCACGTAAATTTATAATATTCTTTTATTTTTATTTTATTAATAATTAATAATATTCTTTTATGAAAACAAATCAACAATATTCTTTTATTTGTATTTTATTAATACAAATTTATTAATAAATTTATTAATAAAATTTTTGGTAATAATTAATAATATTTTTTTATTAATACAAATCGATAATAATCTTTTATTAATTTAATTAATTAATAAAATTTTATTAATAATTAATTACTAATTAATAAAAATTAGTAGTAATAAAATTAGACTTAATTAATATTCAACATTAAAAAATTAATATTCTTTTATTAATTAAATTAACAAATTTTTAATTACTACAAATTATTAATATTCTTTTGTTAATTAAATTAATTAAATCAACATAAGACATTAATTAAACTAATAAATTAATATTAAAGTTATTCTAATTCATAATTTAAGTAATTAAATTAATTTACAAATCAATTATGAAGAAGAAATACAAATCAATTTTTCCGAAGAATTAAAAATCAATTAATTAAATTAATTTATATTACAAATCAAATAATAAATTTATAACATTAATTTAAAGGAAATAATATTATAAATTATTAATATTAATATTTTGATTAATAATTTCAGAAATACAAATTTTGTTTAATTAAATTAATAAAATTTATTACATACTTGTTGGAGAAGAAATATAAATCAATTGTAGTAATTGAATTGCATTTCTTATTCAACAAGTAGTATATATTAGATGTTTTCATTGCAAGAATTTTTTTTTTATTGCCCTTAAATTACTGTCATAGCAAGCCCATCATGGGCTGCTTAACACCTAAGGCTTGGCCTTCAGTGTCATGATTTGCCTGTTTCTATACTGAATTCGAAATTCCTTTTTTCGGATTCAGTGAATATTCTCTAATTGTCATGCTCAATTAACTCGAAGATAAAAGTTTGAGATTAAAAAATTCTCTTAGAATTCTAATTTATTTTTACTCAGCCTTAAAACTCCAATTACTTAATAAAAATGCCATTATTCAGCCAATAAAATCCAAAAAAGGGTATAGTGTATGTTTCATGTGTATTTTAGAATTGGTGGCATATTCATGTTAGGAATATATCCGTGTATCGATATGCTTACGGTATATGAAGTATATTTAATATATATATTTTTTTATTTTTTTATTTTTCATATATATAAGGTACTAATAAATTACTCAAATAGGTGTAGATATATTTTTTAACAAATGTATATAATAATTATTTTAACATATTACACTTTAAGAGTTCATGTAAACAATCAAATATTAAAGTTACATTTTGTTATATTAGTTGATAATACTTTAAATATCTAATAATAAAATTTATATGTGTATATATATTTTTTCCTTATTTATAACATGTTAATTTTTATAATTTTAGTATTTATAGTTGTAATGCCTGAAAAATCTCAACATTATGAATAGTACTTCCTAGAATATGAATAGTATTTTTTCGAGGCAGGGAGCACTAATTTTATTGAATAAAAGTATTAATGATAATATAATTTTGAGTGAAATTTAAAGTCAGAACGAAGTTGTTTAGGTGGCTAAAAAAGCAGTTAAATTTTACGGCAGTATTACGTGAATAGAAACCTAGTTTTAACTAAACCATAAAAATATTAAAAAGTTGCTCAAAAACTTCCAGGATTGGTACAACCTAATACTCAAATATTCTAAATAGTCTATTGGCATTGGAATTGGAATTTTTGTAGATTGAAAAGTATTTTTACTAAAATAAGGATAAGTAAAATAATGGCATTTTATTCGGGTTTCTCATTATTTGAGCTCTGATTTTTAAAGGGTTATGAGGCATTAATTATAGGATTTCATGGGAATAATAATTGATGTTAATTGAGGTGGAATGGAGTGAAAATAAGAGAGGAAAAATAGGAGGACTAAGGAGGGAATTTTGGCCAACTATATAAAGGGTCAAAATTCATTAAAATGGTCAAAGTTTGAATAGTTTCTCTTCCTCCTCCCTCTCCCTTAGTTGTCGACAAACTCTCCTCCCATGGAAGCTTGATTTTTCATCTTCCTCCACCTAAAATTCTCCTTAATCTCCCTCACCCAATCAAAACTTCCAAGCCTCTATAACCCCTAGAAAGCTGTTAGAAGTGGAATATCACAGAAAAATTAAAAGATTTGCTCGATTTCAAGTCTCAACGAATAGTGACCATTTTTAGTTTGGGTAAGTTTTTTTGAGTTCTAATTTTAATTCGGGTAAGTTTTTTCAAGTTCTAATATTTTCCCATGTTCTATAGATGCTTAAGCATCCGTTTATGTGGTTGGTATTAATTTTTGAAGAATATTTGATTTTATACTATTTTAACAAAAATGAATCTATAATTGGTAATTGACCTGGGTAATAATTAGAAGGATAAAGGAAAGAAGAAGGTGTGAGCAGGCTCGAAAATCATCTTTTGGACTAATTGTTAGTGTAATTTTGGAAATTTAATGTGTGTGCATATGCATTATGGATGTGATAGTTTTATGCTTAAGTGATGCATTTATGTGAGTTGATGTTATTAGTGGTAATTATTGACTAGAAATAAATATGTGAATGAAGATGAAATGCATGATGTGTGGGAGTGATGGTATAGGTCGAAGATGCCTTATACAAAGCATGTATATGTGTGTTGGAGAAATGCATGCTTGATTATTAATATTGACTTATATGATGAAATTATTGAAATGCAAACATTTTTATCATGCAACAAGTGCACGAAGATAATTTTGTGGTGTTAGATATCATATGGCTAAATGGTTTAATGGTTTGGAATGTAAGTTTAATGGTGATATATGTGATGTATGGTGAGAATTTGCACATGAATCATTATGTTGAGAAATTAATGCAATGTATATATGTATGAAAGTTAACACATGAGCATTTGTATGTGTGTGGATGTGTGACATGGTTGAATGGCCTATAAAATTTGTGTATGAGTGTGTGTTGATATGTTACATGCTCTTGTGAAGGTATTAATGCTATTGTACTAATGGTAATGCTTATGTGACATACTTTGGGTATATAAATGCTCATTTTTTTGCTTTATGTGATTTTGAGTAGTACTATGGCATAATTAAGTATCATCTACTTGTTTGAGGTTAGAATTTGTATAATGCTATGGATATGCCCATTTGGATGTGATAATGCCTTATGAGAGGCATTATGGCCAAAATATGTTAGAGCCATAATGTGTTGATTTTTGTTGGAAGATATGCTAAAATGGCATACTTGTATTATGAGAAATGTATATGAGCATAAATATGTTAATGTCCTAAGTGGTTGATGATTATGCTATATGGTATGTGCATGTGAGTTATTTTATGCATTACTTTATGTTTAGGCATGGTTATGATGAGAATTACAGATATTATTTCCCGGTTGATCATTTGTTGGCCTAACCACTTTGTTTAAGTGATTTAAATAAGGAGATTAAAAATATGGTGATTAGCCCATACTAGTTCACAACCTAGATTGGATTGGTTGACTAATTAACTAGGGGTTTAGTAGTTACAAGGACACTTCAGTGTTTTTAAATGACCTTTGGATCCAAAAAATGACATTTGGGTTTGGTAAAGACCTTCAGGTTTGATTTGGGGGCCTTTGTGGTTCTAATGGCCCAGGTGGCTTGGTATCCCTGTTATCCATTTTAGTTAGGTGTTTCCTTAAGTATGGGCACTAAAATGCATCATAATGAATTTGTTATTTATTGTGATACTTGTTTATGATGTTAGGCTTGAATATGATTATTATGGTAAATGCCTATATATGTGGTTGATGCATGCTTTAATGTTTTACTTTTGTGAAGAGTATATTATGAGCATATAAGACATAAAATGCATGCATTAATTTGCCATATCATACATATGCTTGATGATGTGTGAACACCTTAAATTTCTTTAATTACACCACTAACCGAATTTGCTTAACACATCGTTTCATTTGCGATGCATAGGTTGAAGAACCAGATTAGAATCAAAGTCTTGTATTTGTTACAGAACAAGAGCAAGTTACTTTTTCAATATTTTGCTAACTTGTACATATTATTATTGTGTTGTAATTGGTTAGATTGCACTTGTATGTAACACAAGAGGGATTGCACCTATATAGGATATTATTGTTTTGTAACTGCTTAAATAGGTTTTAAAATTGCATTTTGATTTCCATTTGCAAATGTTCTTATGATATTGTGATATTGATATGTTGAGTTGATATTAGATGGTCAGAGGGACTAATTTGTGTTAAACATGTGATGGATGTATTATAGAAGTGTTATTTTCATATGTAAGTTACTATTCATTTTAGGATAATGTCCCGGTACAATCATTATGCTATTGAATTTTCAACATGAGGATTTTCAAAATGAATGTAACATGTTAAAATGAATTTTTAAATATTGAGAATCAAATTTCTAGACTTAAATTTTAAATCAATATGATTTGAAAAAAAATGTTTTAAATTATTCAAATTTTTTAAGAAAAAGGGAAATGAGTTAAGTAAGTTTGGTAACACGTTTGTGTGCACATCCCTTATTCAGGTTCGGCAATCCGGTTGGGTAAAGGGTGTCACATTTGGTGGCATCAAAGCTCCTATTTATGCATTCCTCAATGCTTAAGGGTTATGTATAAGTGCCATTAGTTTGGTAACACGTTTGTGTGCACATATTACGGTGTCGAGGCTTATAATATGTTTTTTTGCCTATAACTTGCGATGAGTTCAAATACACCTCATAACAAGGAAGAGGTTGAGAGCCATGCTCCAACAATGATTGGGTAAGGAGTTACTAGAGCTGAATTTATCTCTAGAAGTAATGCTAGGCAAGCATGCTCAGCATGTAACACCCGTAAGTCGAAGCTCCGTGAACAGTACCACTAAGGCTAGAAAGTGTTCCCAGAGTGCCGAGTTACCTTTACGAGGCTTGAGGTTGGGGTACTAGTCATGAAACTTTGAGAGGCCATAAAATGATGAAATTGACTTAATTTAAAGATTTAGCAGAATCAATAAATTATTTTAGGCTATAATCTAGTAGGCCATAGGCTTAGATTTAGTCAGGCTGAGAATGACTTGGGATGTGCTTGGATAGACTTGAAAATGCCATACTCTGAAGGTTAAAAATTACCTTGAGTTCATTGGTGAAAGAATTTTTGAATTTAGAGGTTTGTAATTTTTTTTAATTTTGTTATTTTGCACGTAAAATGAGATAGTTGGTTAACTATCTTGTTAATGGAATTTGGTTGTAAAATTTTATGAGCCTCTAAATGGGACTAATCAAAGATTTTTAAAATAAACGTGATGATTTTTAGAGGTCTAAGTGATTTTTTAAAACTCCCTAAAGTTTCTGCTGAAATCGAGCTTTTTTAGGTTGCTCGTGTGGTGTATGGGC
>CANXYI011310840.1:0-16425 GCA_948208565.1 Hura crepitans | reverse complement strand
CTTATCACTGGAGTAATAGTCCAGATAGACATATAACCCTTATGAGCAATGGTCCATATAGACATATTTCGAAGCCTTATAGAGTCTACATGGACATATGTTCTGAATTCTAATCTTCATGAATATATGTATTTATCTTTATGTCCTTATTTGTAAGATTAAGCTATCATCTTCCCATTCATAACAATTATTTAAGTATATTCCATAATCATTTACATCCTTATATACACTAATAACATGCATTATTATCATTCTGTTTGACATTGTCATTAGGTCCTCACAGACCACTATTTGGTGTTTTTAATCTCTTCATTTAAGTTGTATATAAGTGACCCTTATCACTGGAGTAATAGTCCGGATGCACATATAACCCTTATGAGTAATGGTCTGCACGGACATATTCTGAAGCCTCGTAGAGTTTGCATGGACTTAATGTCATATAAGCTGGACCATTTAAGTTCTTTCTTTTATTTTCTTTGGTTATGTACTTATTATTTCTTCTTGTTTATTATGGGTTGTAATAGGTAGTAAATAACCTATTTCACATGTCAATTGCTTAACTTTCACATCAAATGATTTTATATATAATTAATTGGTGTTTTTCTAAATAAAATGGTTTTATGTTTTCTTTAATCAAAAGTCACATGAAAATTGTATTTTAATAAAAGCCAATCTCTTAGGGATGAGAGTTAGGCAATTATTGCCAATTACTATGGAATTACGGGTAATTATCGAGCCACACTGTAACTAATCAATGACCCACTTTTTAGATGTATAAATATGTTTGTTGTATTCTTTAAATATCGCACTTTACTTTCTTTACATGAAAAGGTGACATAAATACTTTAAATATAATGTATGCTTGATTGAAAAGGGATTAATAAATGTTTTAATATATAAGAAGGCATATTATTCGAGGATAAATAACATCTAAATTCCAAACCTTTCTTATATAAAAGATTAGAGGTCCTGGTGTAGAGGCTAAGTGGCGACTCCACTAACCATTCTTATCCCTGGTAAAAATATCATAAGCTCTACACTCATTCAATGCCTATAAGAATTTATCCCTTATTCTATCTCTTTTTTATTATTTTCCATCCATTTTAATCTCTAATTAACACTTCTAAAAATCACATAAGGCCTCTCAAATTTTATCTTGAAAAGCCTCAAAAAATTGCACAAAAAAATTAATAAATTCATTACTTTTAAGTTTGCCTGATTTCTAAAAAATACTTCCCAATGTTTAAAACTACAATTCCATTGTTAATAGACTATTTGGAATATTTAAGTATTAGGTAATATTGATCCTAAAATTTTTTGAGCAAAACAAAATATTTTATAGTTCAGTTAAAACTAGGTGACTATTCATGTGAAACTGCCATAAAATCTTAACTATTATTTTTAACCATCTACATGACTTAGTTTTCACTTAAAATTTTACCCAAAATTATATCATGATTAATACTTGCATTCGATCACATTAGTGTGACCTAGGTTTTTCGAAACACTATTCATATATCGAGAAGTGCTATTTATAACATTATGATCTTTGGGTGTTACATTTGTTCCCCTCTTAAAAGAATTTTATCCTTAAAATTACCTAGAACCAATAGGTGTGGGTATTATTCCTTCATTTGACTTTCACTTTCCTAGTTTGCTTTTTCCATGTTGTGATATCTCTATAACACTTTCATTAATGACATTGTCTTATTTCATAACTCTTTAACTTTAAGAGCTAAGGTCTTCATTGGTTTTTCTTTAAAAGACAAATCCAATTATATATCAACCTCCTCTATTGTTAGAAAATAAGAGTGGTTTGATCTATATCTTTGAAGCTTGGACACATGGAATACATCATGAATCTACTGTAATTCTATAAGCAATATTAGTTTACAGGCTATTAGTCGCACATGCTTAGTTACCTCATATAGGCTAATGAACCTTAAACTTAACTTACCTTTCTCGCTAAAACTTAGGACTTTCTTCCATGTAGATATTTTGAGAAAACCTTATCTCCAACTATATATTCTATGTCTTCTTTAAATTAGCATTCAACTTTAGTCTATCTAATATAGCCTGTAATATATCTCTGATGATCTTAACTTTCTCTTTAACATCTTTAACCAAATTAGGCCCCATCAACTTAAGCTCACTCAACTCATTCCAACAAAGAGGTGTTTTACACATTTTCTCGTATAGAGCTTCATATAGTGCCATGCCTAACCTTGTCTATTAATTATTATTTTAGGCAAACTCCATAAAAAAAAAGATAGCGATCTTAACTTCCTTTGAACTCTATGGCACAGTTTCTTAACATGTCTTCTAGCTTCTATCAAACATGTTTTTATGATAAGCATATAATTAACTTGGATTAAAGTCACTCAAGTACTAAAGTTACCTAAATGACCATCTCAGATTGGCTATCTATTTATGAATGGAAAGCTATACAAAAATTTAGTCAAGTGTAAAAGGCATCGTGAAGCTTTTTCCAAAATTTCTATGTTAACCTCAGGTCTTAATCTGATTTGATAGTAGAAGGCACTCTATGTAATTATACTATCTTATTAATGTATAAATCTAAAAGCTTCTCTAATGCATTGTCCATCCTTACTAGTATAAAGTGAGTAGACTAGGTCAATCTGTCAACCACTACCCAAATTGTATCACATTTACTTTTCATCATTGGTAACCCAACCTCAAAATCTATTGTAACCTTATCTCATTTCCATTGTAGAATTTCTATAGGATGAAACAACTCAGATGGAACTTAATGCTCAGCTTTTACTTGCTAATAAGTTAGGCTTCTGGTCATAAACTCTGTCATATCTCTCTTCATGGCATGCCACCAATAAGAAAGCTTTAAGTCCTAGTACATATTTGCACTACTAGGATAAAAAACATGAGGTGCATTATACCTTTCACATTAGGAACACAGAAATGATCTTGGTAATACAAACATTGATCATCTTTGATCTCATAACTAGGGAACTTCCCCTCTTGGATAAAACCCATAATCTCTAAAAGCTTGCTATCTTCTTTTTTAGCATCCTTAACTTGCTGTAAAAGACTAGGCTTAGCTTGCAATTCTACCAATAAAGCTATGTCATCCATATGTTTCATTTTAACATTTATAGCTTTCATGGCTACCATAAACTTTCTGCTTAAAACATTTGCTACGATAAGCTTTCCCAAGATAGTAGTCAATAAGGCAATCATAATCTTTAATTAACTCTATTTATCTTCTCTATCTAAAGTTCAACCTTTTCTAAGTAGGCAAATACTTCAAACTCTTATGGCCAGTATACACATAGCACTTCTCTCTATAGAGATGGTGTCTCTAAATTTTCAATACAAAGACTATGGCTACTAACTCTAGATCATATATTGATAATTTTTTTCATGTTACTTTAATTTCTTGAAAGCATAAGTAACTACTTTGCCTTCTTGCATAAGCACACTCTAAAGCTATTCAAAGAAGCATCACTATATATAGTAAAATCCTTTCTTGACACTGGCTATACAAGGATTAGAGCTTCTATCATTATCACTTTCAAATTCACAAAACTCTTTTGACATATGTCATCTTAAATAAACTTAGCATGCTTTCTCAATAGGCGTGTCATCGAGGTTGGAATCATATAAAAACCTTTAACAAAATGCTTATAGTATCCAACCAATCCTAAGAAACTCTTAATCTTAGTGGTGTTCTTAAGTAGCTTCTATTCCATAATTGCTTCAATCTTATTGGAATCAACTTGAATGCCATTAGTTGATGCTATGTGTTCTAAGAAAGACACTTCATTAAGCCAAAACTCACACTTCTTAAGCTTGGAATAAAGCTTCTCATCTCTCAAAGTCTATAATACAATCCTAAGGTGTTGTTCATTATCATCTTTACTCGTAGGATACACTAGAATGTCATTAATAAGCACTATAACTAACTGGTCCAAATATGGTCTAAAGATTTTATTCATCAAGTCTATAAAAGCCATTGGAACATTGGTAAGCCCAAATGGCGTTACTAAAAACTCATAATGTCTATATCTAGTCTTAAATGCTATCTTAGCAACATTTTTCTCCTTAGCTCTCATCTGGTAATATCTAGATCGCATATCAATATTAGAGAAAATGTCTGCTCCTCTTAGCTGATGAAACAAATCACCCATGTGAGGTAATGGATACTTGTTCTTGATAATCACCTTGTTCAGCTATTTATAATCTACACACAATCTAAAGGAACTAACCTCTTCTTCACAAACAAAACTCCTACTCCCTATGGTGATACACTTGGTCTTATGAAACCCTTATCAAGTAGTTCAAACAACTGTGTCATCAATTCTTCTAACTCCTTAGGTGGCATTCTGTAAAGAGCCATAGACACTTATGATGTACTAGGTAGAACCACTATCCCAAACTCTAATTTTTTAGCTAGTGGTATTCCTAGTAATTTAACAAGAAACACATCTACAAATTTAGACACCATTGGTATCTAACTCACATTAAGTTCTTCATTTTTCACATCACACATATGAGCTAAATATGTTTGACACCATTTTCTCATCATCTGCCTAGCAGCAATGGTAGAAATTACATTAAGCATAAAGCTTGTTCTTTCTCCCATAACCATAATTTTTGTCCCATCCACTATACGAAGGGAAATCCTCTTCTATTTACAATCCACTAACACATGGTGCTTGGACAACTAATCCATGCCTTAAATCATGTTAAAATCATTGAATGGTAGTATGATAAGATCAATAGAAAACATGTGTCCTTAGGCTAAAAAAGGTCATTCCTTATAAACCCTAATAACTATCACATGCTACCATATCGAATTCTAACTGAAATATCTATGTCAAGTTGTTTTGACATTGACCCCTTATCTTGTGCTTATGTAGCACATATGTACAAATGAGTAAAACCTAGATCTATCAAAGATAAAATAGGTAGATAAAAGAGGTTTAAGGTACCAGTAATAACTTTAGGAAAATTAGCAACCTCATGTGCTAGAATAGCATACTATCTAGCTAGTGCTCTTCTCTCATATTTATATGTGGTTTAAGCCTTATCTCTCTTATCTCCACTAGCTCTATCACCCCTATCTTTCCTCTAACCTCTAAACTCGAGTAGGGATACACCTTTCATATGTGTAGGTTGTCTAGGATTCTTAGGGCAATCCTTTTAATAATGGCCTTTGAAGCCATACCCATAGCATGCTCCTAGTATGGTCTTCCAACAAACACACTTATGCCACTTGCCATAATGTCTACACTTCGACTCTGGTGCATTCCTAGCTATTAAAACTAGAGCACTTACTACTTGTGTCTATTTTTTGGACACTACTCTTAAACCTTAAATAGATTTATCTATTCGATCTCACTTTTGGGCTTATCATTGTTCAGACTAATTCCCTTTTTGCCTCTTCTCTAAATTAAGAGTTGTGCTAGCTAAACCATGCCTATAGAATCTCTTCATCGAAAAGGCATTTCTTCTCTCTTTTTTAATCTCTTTAATATGTGACATGCTACCACCAAAGATGAAAAGTCCCTTATCTTTATTAGGGCAACCTGAAGCTTGATTTCAAGTTTGAGCCTTTTCTCAAAATGTTTTCATTAGTCTTCTTTAATGGAAACCATCTCATTTGCATATAAGCTAAGCTTAGCAAATTCTTTCTATTACTTGGCATGGTTCTATTCCTCTACTTTCAGTTGATAAACTCTTGCCTTATATTGTCTGGATAATGCTCAATGATGTATTTCTTCTTAAATTCACAAAAAAAGAATTTCGAATTTAGATCTTCAAGCCCCTTTTATGCTATAATAGTCTCCCAACACTTGAATGACTTATCCTAAAAAGTGAAGTAGCATAAATTACATACTCTTCTGGAGTGCATCTCAACTATTGTATGATCCTCAATATTCTGTCTAACAAATATTCTACTTTACTAGATTCATCTAGCTCCTCACCCTTAAAGTCTTTAGCCCCTAATTTCTTAAGCCTATCTAAATATGTTTTTTAGAGGACTTGTGGTATAGGCTATATTGGTAGTAGAGATAGAGAGCTGATATTATTATGGCTTGCCTCAGCAAATCCACCACCTCTTAGAAGAGAATAACCACTACCTAATCTATAATCCCACCAGCACTAGGTATAGAATTACTTGTCCTAGAGGGCATATTAACTGACATGGAAGCATGACTTTCTAATTCTATAACACCACCTTGGGGTGTAGATTTACTTATCTTTAATTTATAGGAAGAATATGCAGATAATAAGCCTCAATAGTGTTTAATTATGGGATGTATGATTTTATACTCTAAACACTCATATGTGACGCTATATACACCAAGGAATGCATAAATTAAAGCTTTGATACTAATAAGTGTGATGCCTTTTACCCAATTCAGTTATCGAACCTAAATAAGAAAGGTATACAAATTAATATCTAAACTTACTTTATTAAAAACCTAAATAAATTAAAACCTTTTAGAAATCATTTGATCTTATATGATCTTTTAAAAATCTTACTTGGATGAAAGATTTGATTTTACATTTTAAAATAGTTTTGGGAACTTTTGTGTCAAAAATCCAACTATGACACCTTTTACCTATTCTTGTTGCCGAACTCAAATAAGGAATACACACAAAAATGCACTATCCAAACTCATATAAAATCTTAACTTATTAAAACATGATTTAAACCTTGTTAAAGAAATAGGTCTTTTTATAAAAATATGGGTTAACAAAAACTTTTCAAAATGTTGGTCTAATCCACATTTAAGAATTTTTGTATTGAAAATCTGATAGTATAATGGTTATACCGAGACACTATCCAAAATGTGAATAGTAACCTACATAACAAAAAAAACTTCTATAAATAGTTTGAACTTATTCCACAACTTATGTGATCCTTTTAATCACTCCAATTAATTAGCATCTCAAGAACACTAACCATGCAACAGGAAGAGATATCATACAAGCAAAATAGTTTGAAATCGACTTTAATAAAGTTACAAACATTTTAAAAGACTTAATTTACATTTCAATATAGTTTAAGCCCACTTTTTTTTCCTAAAATTACAATTATATGAGCACTTTACATCTATATATGACATAATCTTGATATATGTACAAAAATATATAAAAAGAATCATTTTCTCTTGATAAACTTGTTAATCTGAGGCTTTAGCTCAAATTATCTCCTTACCTATGCATCGCAAATATAGATAATGTGCTAAGCAATATCTTTGTGGTGTAATCAAGATAACTTCTATAATTATGCCCTGAAACATCATACATTAATATATGAAATACAAATTTTGGACTTTTTATGTGATATGCAACTTTATGCATAACATACATATATGCTATAACACGGCACAAATCATTGGCAATACATATCATAAGGACATACATTTTATAAAATTCTTACATTATGAAACCTATGTTAACTTTTCCTTAGAATCCATTTATTTTATGCCTATACTCAAGAAAACACATACAGTAAAGATAACTGAGTCTCAGTGGACTACTTAGGCCCTTAGAACAATATAGGCCCCACATGTATCAGACCTAAGGGTCTGTAAAATATATTTAAAGGTTAAAAATGCATCAGACCCAAAGGTCACAAATCATCATAAGACCCGTAAGTTAATGGGCATCACAACCTGAAGGCTACATAATGGCCTAAAGGTTCACACATCACAACTCGAAGGCTATAAAGGTACTAAAGTACCCTAGCAGTTGCTATCACTCCTAGTTGATCGATCAACCTATCCAACTAAGATGTTTACTTACATAGGCTACTAACCAAATTAATTTTAATTTTATCTTATTAATATAATTTAAGATAGCTTTTAGTTAAATTTAATTGGCCAACTAATGACCAAATTGAGAAAATGTATTATCTCTTGATTTTTAAAATCCTTATTTCTTGTTAACATTATCCTATATCTTACATTATGAAACTGCCACATCAAAGCCATCTTCTAGCATAAGCTATAAAAATGCCTTATGTCATCATGTTTTTCTCATCAGACACATCATGTATTCTTTTGGTTCTCATAGCACATCACTTATCATAATCACATTACATTATCACGTAATATCTCTTTGTATCCCATCTTATATACATTAATGATCTCAAATACAATAAGGCATTCATATATGACCATTCAGCCATGCCTACATACACACACATCTCTTGTATTTCATTACTTTACTCCTACCATTTCATATATACATGATCACTTACATCAAATTCATTACATATATCATCCATTTCATGGATTATATGGAATACATGCACATATAAATGCATTAAGCCATTCGACCATTATTCCTCCAACACTCATAACCATTATTTACCTCTATTACACATCTTATCTCATGTCCACTTAATCATATATAATAATTTATAGACATATATCATCCATAGGATATATATGTGAGACATACATACACATACATGCCTTTAGGCCATTTGGCCATCACCTATCACACATGCTACACATATATCACATTAAATGCTTTAATGCACAACCATAATATTATTAAACATGATTATAAATCATTACTCATCATAATTTGTCAATTACACATATACATAATGCATATACATTAGGGCATGTATGAATTTACACAATTTATTTCAATTACACTTACTTTTAGAGTCCAAAAACACTATCGAGGCTCATTTACACCTTTTCCTTACTTACTTTTGTCAAGCTTCGCAACTGTCCATAATAGACTTAATATGTAAAAAATAATATAAAATCAACTGAACACTAAAATGAAAAACCAACAACATATATACACTCTTAGGCACCAAGGGAATATGGGAAAAATCAAACTTCTAAAAAACTTACCTAATCAAACTCGAGTTACTATTTATTGAACCTACAAACTAGATAAAACCTTTGATTTTTTATGAATCTTGATCTAGAAATGAGGTGTAGAGGGCATAGTGGTTTGGAGTTAGGGCTTGGATGTATTAAAATATGCTTAAAATGATGAGGAAAGAAGCAGAAATAGCTCCCTTACCTCTCTAAAGGCGTCAGCTGCTTAGGGCAAGGGAGGAGATGAACTTTTCCTCATATGACCCAAGTTTGACCCTTTATATAACTTTTTTTCCCTTTTCATTGCCTTAATTTTAACATCTAATAGACCTTAAAAATCTAATAAATTAAATCTCATGAACCTCTAAAAACTTGAGATAAAAAAATGCAAAAAAAAAATGTAACTTTTTACTATACCTGATTTTTGTAAAAATACTTCCTAATATCCAAAAATTCCAATTGTAGTACTAATAAGATAATTAAAATATTGAGTATTAGGTTATATCAATCCTAGAATTTTTTGAGCAAAATTTGAATATTTTACAGTTCAGCTAAAACTAGGTCACTATTCACATGACACTACTGTAAAATTTAACTATCATTTTTAACTATCTACACAAATTCATTTTGACTTAAAATTTCACCCAAAATTATTTCATGATTAATACTTCCATTCATTAAGATTAGTGTGACCCAACCTCGATAGGCACTATTCATGTTCTAGAAAGTACTATTTATAACACCGAGATTTTTCAAGAATTACACTGGTAGCATAAAGGCTATATCGGGACACTAACCCAAAATGAATAGTACTTACAAGTTTAAAAACAAATATGTAATCTCATTTTAAATAACATTCTGATGATTAGGATCCTTTTGATCCACCCAAACATCTCAACATAACAATTTCCACAAAACATACATCTTAAGGCATAAGTATAATAAAAACCAATATCTATAGTTTATATGTACATTACAAAAGTTAAATTATTTAGTTAAGTGTACAAAACATTACAAAATACTACTTTAGCCCAAATCCCTTTTATACAACATACGAATGCACTAAATTCATGACAACCCATAATTTACATAAAGGAAATAAAAAATATACTAAAAATAAGAGTTGTATCTTAATCTATATAGATACTTGAGGCTTCTACTTTTATCTGTGCCCTTAACCTATGGACTAAAAAAATGATGTGGTAAGCATAAAGCTTAATGGTATATTCACTATAGCATATGTCCATAAACACATACAAGCATTCATTTTATGATAAGCAACATATATTAATCCATTCTATACATATCTTATGATGATCTCATAAAAAGATACATGTATGACAATAATATATAATGTATCATTATAGTCATATAATAACATTCATACTCATATGTTGTATCTATACACATAAATTAAAATCTCATTAATATGTATTATTATGTCCAATATTATGTTATAATTCAATTTAGCCAATTTGCCCACATATAAGAGCTAATTACCTTTAACTAAATAATGGGAATTAGTGACCACAAAGGTCTCAAAAGTGACCATAGTTGTCTCAAACAGTAACTCATAGATCTCAAGCAATGATCTGTTGTAGAGATTATGATATTTTTATTGGTGATAAGAGTGGTTTAGTGGAGTTGCCACCTGTCCACACTAGGACTTCTAATCTTCTGTAGCAAAAAGATTCAGAATTCATATCTTATTTACACCGAAATAATATGGTTTCTTTGCATATTGTAACATTTATCAATCCCTTTTTAAGCAAGTAAGCATTATATTTAAAGTAATTATGTCACCTTTTTATGTAAAGAAAGTAAATTATAATATTTAAAGAATATAATAAACATATTTGTACATTCAGAAAATAGGTTATTCATTTGTTCTAGTGTGACATGACAATTACCCATAATTCTATAGGAATTTATGGTAATTGCCCAACTCCCATCTCTAAGAGATTGGCCTTCTAAAATACATTACATCATTGTGACTTTTGATTAAGAAAATACAAATCCATTTTGTTAGGGAAAACACCATTTAATCAGATAGAAAACCATTTGATGTGAAGTTTAGGTGTTTGGTATGTAAAACTTGTTATTTATTACCTATTACAAACACAAAATAAGCAATGAAGATATAAATATTGCAAAATCCAGAAGGAAATAATCCAAAGTATAAAATTGGTCCCATCTGTACAGCGTTAGGTCCATGTGAACTCTATAAAGCTCTATCATAAGTCCATGCAAACTAATGCTTGTATGGGTTATATGTCCGTTTGTTCTTCCACTCTTGTGAGATGGATCACTTACATACAACTCAAAGGAAAAAGGTTAAGTGATACTAGATAAATAATAGATAAAAAAACTCATAATGGACAAAGATAAAAATATATGTGAGGATTAGGAGTCAAAGATTAGGTCTATGCAGAATATGTTACTTGTGAGATAGTTTGTGCAGACAATATAATAGAATACAAAAAAATAAAATATGTCTGTCTATAAGGACTAAGTTCTACGTGGGAGGGTGTCCGTGCGAACTTAACAATAGTTTTAGTATGTCAACAATATACATATTAAAGAATAGGGTAATTATACATGAAAATATCATGTTAAACATGTCAATGTTTTAAATAGAATACATGAAAATATAACATATAAGATAGATATAATACTGTTGTTAACCCTAAGTTTATATGGACTACAAATCATGCCTATATCAAAAGAGTTTATCCATGTAGACTTAAACATGCTCTTATATATGTTCGTGCAATTAGGATGAAAATTACAAAATGTTCATAGCATAGAAACATTCAATTATACAAGAAGAAATAACTTAAAACAATGACCTACTCCTATGATCAAAGTGGGGATTACATAGAACCACCTCACTTATGATCAATCCTTTGAGATCATAGGTCTATGATGAGAGTATATACATTGAGGGGCCTCAGATCTTACCCTTTGCAAATAGACTCCAAGCAACGATGCAAAGTGCAGTGGTTTAGAAGTGTAGATTTTGGGTTATAAAACTAGTAATGCGATTCCTCAAGGGTTTATTAGTTATTGTATACTTTGTTCTCTACCTCTTTTAAGCTACTAAGTATTCTCCCCCTCATTCATACCCTAAAGTGGGTATTTATAAGTTTAAAGTTTAGGTATTCCATCTAAAAGAGGTTGAATCCCTCTACGATTAGGATTTAATGCCTAAATAGGAATCTTGTGCCTTTGGGAGTTTTACATCAAGCAAGTTCATATGGACTTCTACAACTTAGTCCGTATGGACTTATGTAATGGGCTTTCCCACTAATTCATAGGCCAAAGGCCATATTTCATTAAGTTTATATAGACATGGGCTTTGGTTTGTTCATATGGACCTTGGCTTTTAGGCTCACTAGTTTAGGCTGGCTATGTTGTAGACCTCATGGCATCATGTCCTTATGGACTTATGCCCTTAGTTCATGTGGACTTAGGTTCTAAGTTGTTTTGCCTTGTTGCTTGAGCCTGTCTCTAGTTATTATCATAGGCCAAAAAGTGACATGTCTACAGTTGCCCCCACTTTGATGTGTGCTGTGAGATGTTTAAATCAAAATAGTGTACAATAAAGTAATAGATTTAAAAATACTTACCTATGAGTATATTGACCTAGCATGAAGCTACATCGAATATGGATGCCTGCCTTCGAAATATTGCAATTGCTTACTAAACTTAAGTTGTATTTTCCCTTAAAAATTTGATATTATGAAGAAAACTACACCGAACATGGGTGCCTGCTTATCCTCGAGTGAAGTGAAAGTCTAACTAGATTTAAACATGTTTTTTCTTTGATGTCTCTAAATTGTTGTCTCATGCTTTCATGATACAATTCGTATACTCTAAACTAAATAATTTTCATCCAGCCTAATGTTTTTTAGTAGATGAGGTTTGTCCAGGATGTAAAGGAATTTTGATCTTACCTAAGGTTGTTTGATCGTTGAGGTTTGACTAGATTAAAGGGATTTTATGATCTCAACTAAGGTTATTTGATCGATGAGGTTTAACCGAATGGAAAGAGATTTTAGATTAGCTTGTTAGGCTGAACCCTAAAAGTTAGGTTGAACACATATTCGAACCTGAAAGGATTGGATTGGCTTGTTAGGCTGAACCTAGAAAATTAGATTGGACATAGATTTGAACTTAAAAGGATTAAATTAGCTTGTTAGGCTGAACCCTAAAAGTTAGATTAGACATAGAGTCAAACCTAAAAGAATTAGATTGGCTTGTTAGGTTGAACCCTAAAAGTTAGGTTGGACATAAAGTTAAACCTAAAAGAATATTAGATTGGAAATTGTGTAAATCTTGAGAATGCTAAATTAGACATTGTGTTAATCTTGAGAGTGTTGGATTAGATGTTATGTCGATCTTGAGAGTGTTAGAATGGACGCTGAGTCGATCTTACAAGAAAGAATATCATAAAACATCAATTTGATATTGAAAATGTCATAGCATCTATCTAGCTTTTGAGAGATGTCTTATGAAGTCTATAGTAGCCATATGGTTATAGGTCTATACAAATAAAGTTGCCATAAATCTAGGTAGACCATGATTAAATAAAGTCTATGCGGACTCAATGGTCGCAATCTGTGCGAACCTGTCATGACAAAGTGATAATCAATCATTTTCCCTCTTCTTTTCTCATTTGTAATCATTTCAAGTTTTGTTTTCCTCTTTTCTCTCTCACTAAAAAACCCTTCCTGATGGTTTCACACACTACCAGTGGCTCTCACTCATCATCCTTTAGCAAAAGTGAGGGAACTGCAATGGTTCTCCTTATTTCGTTGACTTCAAGGGCCTATTCTTCCCCTTCTCCTCTAGTGGAAGACATTTTGATGCCTATTCTAGTTGGTTTTACACCTTCTATGGCCATCAACTAGCCTCAAAGTGTAGCTCTGATGAATAGAGTTGCATTTGGTGACTCAACTCTAATTTTGGTAGATTTGACGCACTATACTTGCTCAAAGGTTTACCCCTAGGTGTGTTTTCGTTTCTTTGTTTGCCTTATTGAGGTTTTGATTGGATTTTCCTTTGTTTTTTGCAATGTGAACTATCTCTAGTTCAAAAGGTCTGTGTAGACCTATTTTTCTAGGGCATACTTAGTCCATGTAGACCTTACCTTCAATTCTTCTTTCCATCAACATTAGGATGTGATATAGGGTTATTTTGTATTTGATAGACTAGGAAGTCTGTGCGAACTTATATCTTCTTATGAATGTGGTCTGTACAGACCTATGTCTCTGTGAACTTTTGTCTATGCGAACCTTATTGTGATTGTACCTATAATCCATGTGGGCCTCCTATAGCTTTTCCACTTATGCTCTATGTGAGCCTATTTTTTTAAGATGTTAGTCCATATGGACACTATCCTTGCCTCTTTTTGCATACACATCTCAAATGTAGGGTTCTCTTTCTGGACCTCAGCAATGGTATTATGCTATGTCTGTGTTGGTGAATAATAGGATTAGAGCTATCAAATTTTAGACATTTATAGACTATCTAGTTGGTAAAGACTTCCATAATGCCCTTTAGAGAGATGACCATAATACCCTTTGACTAGGTCTTTATTACTTGGGTGCCATGCACCGGATATACCATTGTATTCGATGCTTGTTATCACTATCCTTCACTCTAATTGTAAGAAATAAGAGAATTATTGTGCTTCATTCCTTAAGATCACATCGAGTGCATTCATTGCATTGATTTACATGAGAGATGGGTAGATGAGGCCCCTTCTAGTCAGCTGGAGGTTGATTAATACACTCGCTACTTCATCCTTTATCTACTAGGTACCACACCTTTTGCTATTGCCAATGGCACTATAAACTGGAGCTTTCTCCTTGTCTTAGATCAAATTGATAAAATTGGTTCTTAGAAATGTTGTTATTCATCTCTCAAATGGGTATTTCAAAGCTTGGACATGGCTGTTCACACTATAAAGAGTCATTAATTTATTCATGGCTTCATATCAAGTGTACTAGTAAGTGATTTGTTCTGATCCTTTTCTTTTCAAATGCAACCTTTCTAGGACTTTAACTTTGTGCTATTCTTCTTATTGTAGGTCTAGGCATATGTGCTCCATTTGTTAGCTCGACCTTGTGAACTAGGCATGCCTCGTTAGTATCTGATAATGGATAAGTGGGTTCGACCATCTTTAAGCCCTTGGAATGCAACTTCGCTAATACAACATCATCAATACCTCAGTTCTAGGCCTTGGATTGATGTATCTCCTGTACATGAAAAATCCATCATTAGTAATTTAGGCAATTACAACTAATACTTTCTTTTGCAAGTTACTTGGCTTGGTGGGTTTTCCCAATTGAGGAATTGTTGAATTTTCTATGCTCTATTAGAGAATTGTCCTCTTACCATATCTTACTGACCACTTTAGATGGTTACTCCTAGTTCTTAGGAGAGAGAATTATAAACTAGCATATGGGGCCTAATGCACACTGTGTTCCTTAAAATCCTCCTAACTCGATATTGTTTGGGAGATATATAGATGACCTATAATTTGTATAGAGCATGTTGGTAGAGATCCTAGAGAACACGCTGATAGAGGATGCTAAAGAGAACTACCCTTCTTAGGCCTCCACTCATTTGCTCTCAAGAGTTCCTTATACCTCTAGACCTCCTCCTTCTCAGGTGAATTGATTAAGTCTCGATTTATTTTTAAAGATATGTTCTGATAGTGTGTTATGTTGTAACATGTTGTTGCTCTTAAGGCTAGCCCTTTTTTATCACAGAAATGATAGAGAACTACCCCCAATTCCCCTAGTTCTCAATTTTTGCCACCTCTTTCATGCAGTAGAGTTCCTAATCTATCTGCTAGTCAGCCCTTGTTGCCTGATGAGTTCATTGGCACTTTGATTGACATCCCTAAGCTGAGCTATATGCATTATGGCATTGATAAGGAGTTATCTTCCACCCATCTTTGTATAAAAAAGAACTGGCCAGTTCCCTTCAAGCCTAAAAACACTACATTGGTATGATTTTTTACTAATCATTTGCACTATTTGAATTTGAAGTGTCACTTGTGTTTTATTTTTTGATTACGTGAAGAGAGCACTCATAGAGAGGACTACTTGTGTGTTCAAAAGAGCCATAATCAATGAAACTTGAGTCCTCGTTGTGAGCAATTTTCCTACCATGGTTAATTACATGCAATTATGTATGTTATGTATGTTATGCATTGATCCTTCACTCTTTTTGTAGAGCAAATAGTCAAGGAGGGTTGCTGCCCGTCATAAAGCCCAGAGGAAGGTGAGGGCCTTTAAGGTTGCAGAAAAGCTAGTGATCTCCTCTGATGATGAAGACACAGAAGAAGAGGATGATGCTAAAGAATAGGATGGATAGCACTGTTCTTCCTTTTTTTTATTTTGAAATAGGAATTACCTTGCCCTTTTGTTTCCTTTTTATATATATAGAACTTTAAATTCTAGAATTTGTGTATATACAATTCAAACATTGCATTAAAATACACATGAATTGTTTTTATCATCCATTACAATCTATCCTTTACAATGAGTATAAATCTATGCAGACCTAAAATGTA
>CANXYI011310767.1:0-13359 GCA_948208565.1 Hura crepitans | reverse complement strand
AGAATTAAAGGAAATCATAGGAAATAAAATTGATGTACGGATTGAGTAGAGTCGGTTGGTATGAATAGTAGTGTGAAAATTCATCGAAGGACATAACAGTCATTTTTTAAATTGTCAGGGGTAATTTTGGAAAAAGGTGGTTTAAGGCTTATTAACATGTGGAACATGTATGGAAGAGAGAGAATATGAAAATAACATGAAATGAAATGCAGAAGTGTGAAAAGAATGAGGTTCAAGACCTAATCTCAGTAAATAGTATAACCCGAGCCTAGTTAGGGTTATACTAAAATTAAGCATTAATTAAAAGATGTTGTATGGTGAAATTTGGGAATTATTTGAGGTCATATAAGAGGTTAAATAAGCAAAGGAAGTTTTAATTGTAATGTCCATATAAATAGTAACCTAGTTTTAGTTGAACGATAAAATATCTTATTTGAGCTCAAAAAATCTGAAAATAGCATGACTTGATGGTAAAAAATTCTAACTACGCCAATGGTATTTAGGTTGGAATTTTCTGACAATGAGAAGTAATTTACTTTAAGTTAATTGAAATGGTGAATTATTAGTTTAGTGGGTTCCTTTTAGTCAAAAATTATGAAATTCAAAGGAAGTGCTAATTAAAGGGTTTTTTTTTTTAATTTTTGGTAACAAGAAAAGAATTTATTGAAGCCTCTATGATTAAAATTGAATTTTTAAGCACTAAAATACCATAGATTTAATCTCAATCATTGGATTTTAAGTGGGATGAGTATGGCCATTGAACAGGGGTATATAAAAGGTGGAAACATCTATAATTTATGTAGATGATTAAAGGCTTCTTCACCCTAAATCTCTATGGATGGCTGAAATTCTTCTCCCTTTCCCTAACAATGGATTTTTCTCTTTTCTCTACCCAAAATGCACCTATACCCCCAAATCAAAGGTGTAGAATCCATCTATCACCTTCATAGAGCCTAATTATAGTGAGAAACAAGCAAAACAAGGTGAAATTTTAGAGATTCAAGTATAAAAAAAGTTAAGGTTCCAAATTTCCTAAAGTGATAAGTTGGTTATTTTCAAGGTTTATTAATTTTTATGTTATTTTGGAAGCCAAATTTAGTGGTTCTAGCATCAATTTGGAGTTTAGATCTAGTAGGAATTTTCTATAAATTTTTCTAATGAAAAATGCATTATATTTCCAATGATTTTTGGAGGTAAGCATGGGATGATCAAACTCATAGTGTGGAAGGCTATTTTGAAGGCCAAAAAGATCATTTGTAAGTGTATTCAATGAAATATATGCATATGTGTGTGGTTGATTAATTTAAATTGTATGTGTGTGTGTATGAAATTGTTTGATTTTATGTTTATGTAATGTTTAATTCATGTGCATGGCAAAATTGAGTTATATGAATGTGTATAACATGATTTAATTAAAGGTAATTTGGTAGGATGATTATGTTAAGTGAGTTAAATAAATATGGCTAAATGGTATGTATTGTATATTAGTGTTGGATTTATTGAATTTAGGTATGTAAATATGAAATTGTTAGAATTTAACTTCATGTAATGAATAATGGAATGATTAAAATAAGGTTTTAATTGAATATAGTATCAAAAAAATGAATTTGTTATATGTATGTGAAGTATAATATAATGAATGTATAAGTGTGTGTAGGTTATTAGTCATTATGAATTATGTATGCTTGAGTTTAAATTAAGTAAGTGGTGTTAAATGCACTAAATTAATAACTAAAAATGGTATTAGGCATAATATGAATAAGATGGTTGAATGCCTAATTTGATGTATATGGTATGCATAATTTAGGTTAAATAATATATTTATACTAATAAACTATAAAAAGGATTAATTTATGTGAATAATGAATAAAAATAAATGACATTAATATGTAAATTATAATAGTCCTAAATATATGTTAAAGTATTTAATGTTTATATATATATGATTAGTGTTTAATTATTTATAGTTAATTGAATTAATATGGTATGGTTAAATAAGTGAGGAAAATAAATGAATAAATGTTGTGTTTATAAATGAATTAATGTCATATATATATATATATGCATTGAGTTTTAATTAAATAATTAATTTAAGTGGGTATAAGTATATACATGAATATAAGGGTTATGTATGGACATGAGATGCTATTATTTATTGAATGGACTAAAAAGATATTTGGTATAATGTTTAAGAAAAGAGAAAAAATAATAAATTAATAATAAAATAAGTACTTAATTTAATTTATGAAATGGAATAAATATTAAATGTGTAAATTTATTATTATGTAGTGAATTAAACAATATATATTTAAAACAATAATTATATATATAGTTTGAGTAAACAATTTGATAAATATAATGTTATATTTGTTAATTATTAAAAATGGTTTTTATGTAAAATAAAATCTATTTGTTTAATTATAATTGAACTTGATTAATGAGAATAAAAATAAATGAATAAATGCATGTAAATTAAATTAAAGGAGTGTGATGAGGATAAAAAAAAAAAAATAATAATAATAATAAGTTTGAATAGTGTTTAAGATTTATGCTAGAAAATTGAATGACATTGATTTAATTAAATATATACACATTAAGAAAATTATTAAAGAAAAGTGGAGAAGGAAAAATATTATGAGAAACTTGAGTTTGAATTTAATTACGTGAAAAGTAAATTTGAAGACTTATTAATATAATAAGTAGGAAAGATGATATAGTATGATAAAATTGAAGAGAAAATGAATTACGTTCATGATTATAAAATAGCATCATATGGTATACGATATAAGGAACATACCAAGACATGAATTGCTCATTATGTTACATATATGTGATATGATGTAATTACAAGAAGTATATGATGTATATGAATTATGATACAGTGAGATTGTACGTATGTGACGAAAGTGATAGCACCTCAAGTGTGCTCGGATATGATGACAATATACCATGAAATCATAAGATTGTTAAGGATGGTTGAAATAATAATTTGAAATAATTGAAGTGAATTATAATAAAACCTTGAGTAAGGCCTATATAATTTAGATAGTAAGGCTTATATGAGTTAGACAGTACATTGGATAGGTTAACTGATCACCTACACCTAAGGAATATTGTAGCTGTTATATATTTGGTAGTATTTGCATGCAGGTGCAGCCGTCGTCAGGTCCATTTGGACCACTACACATACACATATTGTATACTATTATAATCCATTCTATATTGATATATCTTGATTATTTATGCAAATACAGCTATCGATAGGTCTAATAGAACCACTGCACATAGTTTTATGCAGGTGTAGCCGCAGGGAGGTTCTATAGGATCACTACATATTTATGATAACTCATCATGTTGGTGTAGTAGTTGTTAGGTCAAAAATGTGGGCCACTGCACACCCTTTTTCCCTTTCATTTAGTTGATAAGTTTTAATTTTTCAAATATGGCCTACCTAAGTTAATAAGTCAATAAAAGTGTGAATTTAAGTAAAAAAAGGGTATTTTATTAGTCAAACAAGAGTTATTTTAAGTGTTCAAACTTGTCTAAGGAATAAAAGTTATTTAACTTCAACTAAGTGAAAATTCGTCATGACAAGATTAAAATACTTAATGAAGGAAATCACTATGGTATTACAAGGTGTCTATTCTGATACAAGAAGTATAATAAGAATAAGAATAAAATAATGAAGTTAAATAAAGAATATGTGGTTTTTACAAAGTCTAGTAATTTATGTAAGCATGAATAAATTGTATTGAGTCATTTCATCAAATAATAAATATATAAGATAAGATGATATTTATATGATTCAGTTAAGTCATTAACAAGTATCAAACATGAACAGTGCTAAATAGGTTAAAGGATGAAATTTTAAAGTACTCATTAATAAGAAAACAAAGTAAAAGATTCATGCTGTTAATTGTATTAAGAGTTAAACACTTATTTTGTGAAGTTTATAATCTTACATGCTAAGTGAACAAGGAATATATTTTCTTATCTGCATCTTTCTATATGACATATGAGTGTTATTCTTGTACATATAATTATAAATTCATGATGCATGTTTATGTGCTTGCATGTTATTATAAATTTAAAAGACGTTACTAGGAATGATGTAGTTAGTGTTTGGAGTTGTCACTTGGCTTTGCACCACGACCACTGATTTTTAACCCAGAAAAGGTTCAAAATTAAATCCAATTATGCCCCAATAATATACCTTTCTTTATAGTATAATGTTTATCAATCCTGTAACATGCGAGTAAGCATTTTAAATAAAGTATACATGTCACCTTTTCACTTAGAGGAAAGAAGTTGCAATATTCAAAGTATACAACAATAATAACTATATATTGTACATTCAAAAGTTGCAGACCACACAATATTCTTAGGATATCAGCAACATAAGTATTAAGGAATGAAATAATCATACAATATGACTTCATGAAGACATGCCAATAGGGTAGACATAATACATTAAAACATAGTACATAAAGTAAACATGATACTATTATCAAACAATAGTCTATGTAGATTTTAGATCATCTATATATTCAAATATTAAGTTTATGCAGACCTTATCATGCTTTAAAATAAGTTTGTTCAATGAGAATGTCAATTCTAAAATGGTTACATCATTTTAATGGTTAATTAAATACGATTAAAATAGCCCAAAGTAGTAACCTAGTCCTATAATCGATGTGGGGATTACATAGAATCACCTCACATATCGCTTAATCATGGGGGATCATTGATTTATAGAAACAAAACACACAAATAGATAACAACAATGAATAACATAGGCCACAAATCTTACCTTGTAAATAAGCTTCAACCAACAATACAAAAGTATGGTTTTAGAAAGAAAGGTTATTTTAGTGTGAGCTAAGGTTTAGTAGATTGCTACCTACTTTAAAGTTAATGCCTAGATTCTCAAAATAGTGGGTTTAGAGTTCTCCCTATTTTCTTTTCTATTCTCACCTAAGATAGGGTATTTATGGGCTTGGTGGATGGCTCTCCAATCTAAAAGTGGTATAGTTCTGATGGGATTTTGGAATAGAGTCCAAATAAGAAGCTCATGCTTCTGAAAGCTTTTAATGACAAGTTCATATAGATCACATTCGTTAAGTCCATGCAGACTTAGGCTTTAGGTTCACCTCAATTATTCATAGGCTTTAGTCTTGATTTTATGCTAAGTTTATGTTAGTTTGTGCAAACATGGGCTTTTGTTTGTCTTGGCTAACCATGGCCATGGGTCAGGTTAAATCTTGATGGGTTGATGTGAACCTCATGACATCAAGTCTGGGCAGACTTGTACCATGATAGTTCGTACAATCTAGGGTTCTAAGTTGATTGCTTTACTGCTTAAGCTTGTCTTTGGTTATCATCATAGGCCCAAAAGGTAAGGAATCTACAATTGCCCTCACTTTGGTATGTGCTGTAGAATTGTAGAAATTTAAATAGTACATTACAAAGTAAGAAATGGATACTTACCTGTATTGCCAGATAAGTTGAGTTTGGGATTTACTTGAGAGTTTGTTGAATTAGCATGAAGTTAAGTTCAAAGAGATGTTATGGTTGTATTAATGTGGTTAGATTAACTTAGGGCAAAATTTGAAGAGAATATATGATGATGTTGTAAATTAACGAGACGCTACATCCCTCATGCGATAGAAGTGTTGGATTACCATGGATTTAAATCCATGGTAATGTGATCAAAATATCAAATTAACATGTAGTTAAATTCAAAGGAATGAGTATAAAGATGATATGAATTAACATGTAGCTAAATCCATAGGAAAATGTAATAAAAAATTCAAATTAATATGTAGTTAAATTTAATGGAAAAGGTATAACGAGACTGTGGATTGACATGAAGCTGAATCTATAGGAAAAATGTGATCCTATTGTTGGACTAACGTGGAGTTAAAACCATCAAAGCTAGGAGGAGTTGGAATTTCAAGAGTAATCTTTCAATAATCAGGTCAAAGTTATCCATAAAGCAAGGGATGCTAAGGAAGAGGATTTCAAAAATCTCCAACAAAAGGAAAAGGCCACGGTCTGATTTTTTCTTTAAAGGGGGTAAGGTTAATGCTTAAAGCAAGCAAGCCCTATTTTCTTAAGATAATTACTAATCTTTAGCTTTATCAACATGCTACACCTTTAATAAATTATATTTTAAGTTAATTCACTAGATAAAGATAGATAAAAGGGTGTTTTAATGTTTAAGACAACTAATCTTTATATAGTAACTAAGATAGATTAGAAGGTTGATTTCTTTCCATTGACTCCTTTTTTTCCCAACCTTTAATGACAAAATAACCTTTCATTTGAGTTAGTTGGTGATGCTTTGCTAAAAATAATTAGATGCATTTGAGAAAAATTAAAAAAAAGGCTAAATCTATTAGTTTGAAAACAAACTAAATAGATTGACCTCTTTTAACCCATTTTATTTCCACTAAAATAACACATTTTTTTAATTATGAAAACATTTTCTAAATGGAAAGAAAATTGTCATGTGGATAAAGGCATGTGAAATAAAACTAAAACTAAGGTTAAATCAAATTTATTAATTCAAAATTAAATGAAAATTGATTAATCAACTTAATTTTTAATCAAATGCGGGTTTAATTTATTTTATTAGTTAGAAAACTAAATAAAATAAACTTATTGACCCATTAGTCAATGGCGCTAGTGAGCATTGGCTTAAAAATCAATTTTGTTCATTAAAAAATATATGTGTAAGTTCATTGATAAAAAATGACCTATATAGTTTTTTATCAAGCCAATTTTACTAAATTTTTGCATTCGGTTGCAAATTTTCATTCATTTTTGTCCATCACACCTCTTTTGACATTGGTCCAATTATTTGTATTCCCTTTGAAAGTTGTGTTTTTGGGTACCTTTAACAAACTAAGTTCATGCTGAGTCAAAAGGTACTTGCTTGAGAATTAGTCCATGCATATATCGTAGTGAAGAATATAGCTCTGTAAGCATGATTTGTGTAAACTATAGGCTATTGGAATTTGAGTTAAGCATTAGTCCATGCAGACATTGTAATGCTTGTGTTTCAAGGCTTTATGAACAATGCCACTAGGTTCGAGAAGTGTGCTCGGGTTGTCGAGTCACTTGTACATAAATTGAGGTAGTAACATTAGTTATGAATTTTTAAGGGCTTTAATCGGATAAAAGGGCAAAATTTAAAAATTTAGTAGAACCAATAATTCATTTTGGACTATAAGCTACCCCTTAGTGCAATAAAAATTTTATGGGCTGGGATTAACCTGAGATGAGCCTAGACGGACTGGAAGATAGTGGACCTTGAAGCTCAAAAATTCCACTAAGTCTATTGGTGAAAGAATTTTTAGATTTCGAGGTCGTTTGTAAATTCTCGTAATTTTTAAGGTTGGCACACAAATCGAGGCAATCTAAAAGTTGCCATATCAATTGAATTTGGCCCCAAAATTTTACGAGTAGTTAGAGGGGATTAAAATAGGAATTTTAAAATAAATGATATAATTTTTTGAGACCCGTGTGAATTTTGGTTAATTTTTAAAGTTTACAAAAAAATTGAGACATATCGAGATTGATTGGCTAGCTGTGGACCCTAACTGTACACTTTCCAGCTGGCCTAAGGCCTTGACAAGTGGTAATGAGTGTTGACAAGTGGATTTTTCCACTAAATGAAATGCCAAAATTTTTTTCTTCTTTTTGGGTTGGAATTGATGCCATAGCTAGCTGGAGATGGGCTTTCATCTTCTTCCTCTAGCCAAACCTACAAACTTTAGGTTTCTAAATTCAAGTTAGGATGTTAGTGAAGTTTTAGAGAAAGAATCATGGCAAAACAAGCTCTCAGTTATGAGTTAAAATTCACCAAAGTTTTCTAGATAGAAGTAGCCCAATAGGGGTACCAAAGGTGACTTCTTTGCTTCTCCTTTAGATTTTCTTAGTTTCCCTTGGATAGAAGTGCTTCCTAGTGATGCCTAACTTATGTGGGGGCATGCATGGCTGTGTTTTGAGGTAAATCAGTGTAAGGAAGAGCTTGAAAGAGGAGGAGAAAGTCATTGTGAGGGTTGGAAATGAAGGTGGGTAGCCTTAACATGGTGGAAATGGCATCTTCAAGTAAGGGAGGTAAGTGAATTCCACCATTCACTTCTTGCCATTCAATTTTAGTAGCTTTTCTTATGAATTAAGGGTGATTGGAATGCATGAAATTTTCTTGGTGAGGTGTTTTCTTGGAAGGAATTTAGTGTATAGTAAATGGGAATAGGAATTATATGGTTAATTAATGAAATGAAGGGATATACATGTAGATTGGGCTGTTGGCCGAGAGGTATGTAAGTAGCTAAAGATGTTTATGTTGTTTCAAGCATAGATTGATGGCTTTAACATGGATATGTAATGGTATTTCTTGTGAATTTATGGAAATTTGCATGGTTGGCATGAAGTGTAAATGTGGCCGAGAGCTTGTTTGACATTGCTAGTCTAGATACATTGCCTTGTAACACTAAATAGTGTTTAGGGCTAGAATTTCATATGCTTTAGACCTATAATACATGGATATTGACTTAAAGTATGTATATTTATATGTGAGATTGGTTGTGGCATGTATGGCCTGGGCAATGGCATGGCATGTATGGTGGAAAGTGTACATGTGTGGATATATGCTAGTGTGGCAATTTGTAAGGTGTGTGTGTGATAAGTGAGGTTAAAATGTATGTGTGGGCAATAATTTCCTTAGTGGCTAAAAGGTATAATGGCATGGGAAAGCTTGGCTAGTATGGTATGTGGGCAAGTTTGGTGCCTATGGGTGATGCAAGGGAATGTGCAAGTAATGTATGATATTAAAGTGACATGAACTTAGTAATATGTATTTTAAATGACATGATATGGTAAAGGTATATATGTGTGTATGATTAAGCTATTGATTAATGAATAATTGTGTAATGAACACTATGGAAATGCATGATTAAGCCTAAAAAATTGGTTGAACTCAAGGGCTATGTTAGTGTAAATAGGCATGAAAGTGATGGAATATACATGTATTAAATATACACATAATGATGTACTTATGTGAGCTAAATGGGCTTAAGTTATCTTGGCATGAATTTAATCAATATACACCATTAAATGGCAGGTAAGATAGTCAAAGAATGGCATGAATAATGACCTTAAAGATTGACTTGCAAGCAAGTATGTAAGTTGACTTGAAACTTGCCTTGAAGGGCTATGGTTAAAGAATGACTTATACACTTAAATTTTGTGTCGATAATGGCTACTATGAGGAATCTTTTAAAATAGCATGAATGCCTAGATTTTTATCCTATATTATGGCCTAGGTTGTGATTGGCTGTAGGCCTATGACTCTATGAAATAATGGCTAAAACTACACTAGAAAATAAGGTGAAACGGACTAAAAAGCCTAGTTAAAGCTTGGCCACAATGACCTATAATTGTCCAAAATAACCATTACCTAAAGCAATAATTCCTTGGACAATAAATGGCCTAGAATTATAATATATTTATGGAAATTAAAGCTAGCATAACATATGATAATTATTAGTAATTGTACCCTGATTATATTTTATGATAAATTTGCTCGGTATAGCCTATTTGTGGCCATATCAGACCGGGCTAAATTTCAACTGAGCTGTAAAAATTTTAACTGACTATTTTTAAGTTTATAATATTATAAAAAGTTATTTAGTAAAGAAATAGACATTGATTAAGGTTAATAGGCCACTAGTTAGACACCCAATGGTTGGGTTGACCAATTAACTTAGGGATCCTTAGCAACTATTACACTATTTACTTTCAGATAGGGTTAATACATCAGCGTAGGTCCCCACTGGGGCCACTGTACTAGTCTATTAGATGGACAACTTTATACTCTTACCATCGAATGCCAAATTTGATATTGCCAGTGCAGTAGCATAGGTCTCTAGAGGCCACTGCACTAGTATGTTGGACAGACCAGTCTACTGGGTAGATGACCCTTTGTTATTTGCACCTTGGGTGCCAAAATTCAATTAAGCCAGTGCAGTGGCATAGCTTTAGAATGGAGACTGTTTCACTAGTTAATTTTCCCTTTAGATCTAGTGTCTGTTAGGGATGTCTCTTGAGTTGGGCCAATTAAAATAATTAATTAAGATTAATAAATTGCACATGGCTATAAAATATAACACATGAGCATTTTAGTAATTTTCCACTGATAATGGATAAAGGCTTAAAATGATATAGTTTGTACATCAAATGAATAATAATGACCAAACATATAAATTATATGGCATGTAATAATTAACTGGATAATTATAGATAGAGACAACCTAGGGTTAAAATGGTAATTTTGCATGCTAGTTTTTGTAATTGTTCTAGGATATCAGTAGAAGATAAGAATAGAGATATAATGCATGGGTTAACTATTGGACATGTTTTTAATGGTTGAATTCACCACTGAGTATTTTATACTTAGCATACCTATTTTGGTGAGTAAGTACCAAGATCAGGGACATCGCCTAATAAAGCGTGCAGTGGAGTTCATAGGTTATTTTTGAGAAGACTGATCATGTATAGATATATATAGTTTTTCCACTCTATGTACTTTAGTGGGGGAAATGGGTGTGATGTATATAAGGGACATATAGTAATATTTGTTTATAATAAACTATGCTATAATTAATCATGTGATGCTTTCTTTTATGTATATGTAATCTGTGCTGATGCTTGTGAGCTTGAGTTTTTGTATTTTTATTGTGGCCTGAGGCCTGTGATTGCTGTGTGAGAGATGATATTGTTAAGATGATATCTGGGGGAACCAGAAGGGTCTAAGAGATGTGAAGTATGATATAGAAGTGTTTTGCAAGTAGAAATGAATTTTGGGATAGTGACTTGGGCAGCTGGTATGCTGCCGAAATTTTTAAGAAATACTAAATTATGTTGAATTCCTTTTGTAATAGCCTAAACATGATGAAATGTACTTAAATAAACTATAGGAATAGACCGGACTAAATTTAGAGTTAGATAGCATTGCCTAGTGCTGTATAGGAAAATGTTAAATGAATAATTATAGGAGAAGTGAAATGGGTGTCCTGGCGGGAAGTGCACCGTTTAGTGGTTTTCTTCGGGAATCTAGTAGGGGGTGTCATAGACATTCTTAAGTAAGTCCATGTGGATTTGAGTGATAAATTGAAAACCATCGATCTTTCTTCTACTTCCTTATTTCTATTTTTCCCAATAATTTTATCTCATACTCTCCCTTAAAATCATCCTGTGGACTCTTTTAGTTTGTTAGGCTCTTTTTCCTTATCTTTTGAAAACTTAATAGCCATTAAAGGAGGTTCAGTAACCATATGGCTTCTACTAGTAGCAAATTCTCCTCCTCCTCCTCTGGTGATGGATATCTTGATGCCTAATCTAGGGGGTTTTCTCTCTTCTCTTTCCATTAACTGCTTGAAGAATGCAGCTCTAGTGAATGGCATTTACCATTATAAGCTGATTCTTTTTTTGGTATACCTTGCCTACCATGCCAACTCGGAAGTCTATCCCCAGGTTAGCTCCTATACTTTTGAACTTTATTTAGGTGTTTTTTTTGTTTTGTTTTGGATTTGACTTCTTTACTATCTATAATTTTGGTTTGACAAGTCTGTGCAAACTAATTTTGGTTAGGGCATAGCTGGTCTGTGTAAACTTTGTTTAGTGTGTTTATTTATAGAAGCTTTCAGAATACATATTTTGTGATTCTAAATGTGATAGGGTAATTGGTCCGTGTGGATGACATGTTGTGTTGTTGTGGGTTTATATGGATTGTTATATGTGTGTTTTTAGGTTCGTGTGGACTTCTTTTAAACTTGTCTTATGCCTTTTTTTTATTTGAATGTCTTGTGCATTTGTAAACATCTTTATGTGGAAGTAGGTCCATATGGATCTTGGTTGGCCTTGGTCCATGTGGACTTTTACTCATTATTAGTTTATGCAGACAAAGCTTTTGGACCTTTCTACTCTTAGTCTATGTGGACTCTCTACCTAAGGGTTTAGGTTCATGTAGACATTGGCCATGCCTTTAAGTCAATTGCCATTATTTTATTACATACTTACTTATGTTACCTTTACATGTAGACACATATTAAGTATGGGGGCATAGCAGTGGTATTCTATGATGCCTGTGCTAGTTAAGGATTAGGTGAGAGTGACTTGTTTCCAAACCTTCATAGACCTTCTCATCGAAGGGGAATTTTGTAGAGACTTGTTAATTCTCTAAGCTTTACTTGATAGGTGGATAGACACCGCGCATATATTCCACCTATGCTTTAAGCAGCTAATGATTACCTTATTCGATTGGGCCTTTATCACTAGTGTGCCATACACTGGGAGGTCGATTGCCATTGATGCCATCAATTATTATCCTTTACTCTAACTCTAAAAAGTGAGGAGCTTGTTAGGATTCATGCTTCAAGATCACTTTGGTAGCATCTGATGCACTGATTTGAATAAGTAGTGGATCGACATTGCTCCTTCCAGTTACTTAAAGGTGGACTAGTATGCTCATTGTTTCATCTTGTATCTACTAGAGATCACGTTGTTGCTAAATGCTAACAATAACATGAGTTAGAGCTTTCTCTCTATTTTAGAGCAGATTCAAAGTATCAGTTCTTAGAACTAGTGCTATTCTTCACTTGAGTGGATGTATAGGAACCTAGACATGGCAGCTCAGACTAAGAAGAGCCATCATTTTATTCAAGGTTTTATGTCAGGCATCCTAGTGAGTAATCTTTATTGAGTCTTTTTTCTTTCTTTTGTGTTTGCTTTTCTTTTTCTATTCTAACATTACACCTTGTTTTTCATAGGTTTAGGCTCATGAGCTTTATTTGTTGCCATGACCATGTGAGCTAGACATTCCTCGCTAGTATCAGGTGATGGATAAGTGGGTTTGTCCGTCCTCGAGGCCTTAGAAAGCCTCTTCTCTATTGTATCATTACTAGTACCTTAGTTCTAATGCTTGGATTGATGTGAATAATCTTTCTATGCATATAAACATATTGCTAGTGATTTAGTTCACTTCTTGTGAGGTTAATGCCTACTTGTTTCTTTTAAGATTAACTTGGTATGATAGGTTTTCCCCATTGAGGAGATGCTTGATTTCCTTTGCTCTATTTAAGAACTATCTTTTTAAAGGATTTTACAGACTACCCAAAAGCCTATTCTTGGTTTTTAAGAGAGAGAGTGCTAAGCTACCATATGGGCCTTGATACATACTATGTTCCTTAAGGTCCTTCTAATTTAATGTTATTTAAGAGGTATATAGATGATTTGGAGTTTGTGCAGGGTATGACTATAGGGATGCTTAAGGATATATTGGTAGAGATAGAT
>CANXYI011310648.1:0-11260 GCA_948208565.1 Hura crepitans | reverse complement strand
CTAATTTTAAACATGACTGAATTATATTCACTTACAGTTTTCAAGTCTTGTAGACGTAAGTGTATCCAATTATATCGAGCTCTAGGGAGAATTAGCATTCTTTAGTGTTTATATCTCTCCTTTAAACTGTTCCAAAGGACTGATGGGTTTTTAATAATGAGGTATTCTGTTTTCAATTCTTCATGTAAACGATGCCAAAGGAAGATCATGGCTTTGGCGCGATTCTGCAAGTATGCTTGATTTCTTTCTTTTATAAAATCTCCAATATTCATAGCATTCAAATGGATTTTAGCATCAATGACCCATGAAAATAATTACTTCCAGAAATATCAAGAGCAACAAATTCAAATTTTGTGAGATTCGACATTGCAAAAGACACTATATATAAGAAAATCACCAATTAGATGTACTATCGATTATATCCACTACAAATAAAATACATAAGACAACCATTTTTGAAGATAAGGAATAAAGGATATCATAATTAAATTATCAATTCATAGAAATTAACCATTTAATATGACTTTTAAGTCACAAATTTATTTGACAAAATGAATTTAGATTATCAATATCTACATGCTAGTAATATAATAATGGGATGCCAATATTTGCTTATGAATAAAAAATATATTTTATATATGCTTTTTATTTTAAAAAATAATACTTTTACAAGTCATTGTTTTATATTTAAAAAAAATTAAAAAATCGTTTACAATTAAATTAATAGCATTAAATTTATAACATTAAATGCATTAATTAAATAAAAGTAAATTCGAGAACACTAAAAATTCACAGAAACAATGACTTATAATATCGTGTTTGCATAGGTATGTCAATTTTTAATTCTGAGATAAGAATTTAATTCAAATTTATCTAAAAAAATCCAATTTTGATAAGAAAAATAATAAATGATTTGATTTAAATCTAATTCAAAAAAACTAAGAGTCAATATGACAACCTTGTTATTACCTTTTAATTTTCTTGAAAATTCAAAAGAGAACTTCAACCGGATTATAGTAAACCACTAGCATTCTAATGAAATAGAGATTATAGTGCTGATAATGTGTTATAATTAAAGCAAAGAAATAAAGAACATATGAAGTATATAGTAGATACTAATTATTCTCTATATTGATATGTATTTTGAATAAAACAACAGAGAGTATTTAGAGGCAAAGAGAAACCTATCAAATTAGATTGAATAGGATAAAAATATTAAAAATATGATCCATTTACACTAGATAGAGTTTATTTATCTACAACATATAAAGTTTATCTATAGCAGTCATTCATTATATTACAACACCAAAATTATTTTTTTTAAGTTTTCATTATAAAAAATACATCAACTTAATCCATTTTCTTTCCCTTCATATCTCTTCTCTTCTAAAAAAACTCTTTTTTATATGAATTATTTTTCTTTTATTTTCTTTTTTTACTATATCTTTTAAAATTCTCTATTAACATATCATTGCTTATCTTCTTATCTAATTTTTTAAGCACAATTAACCAAACTTCTTTCATATAGATTACAATTGAAAAAATTAAAACTTAGAAAATAAATTTATCACGCTTAAGGAAGTTCATTTGCAATATAGAGTGAATCGGTTAGCAAATAGGTATTAATTACTTAATCAGATTATATTTTGATTGGCTTTTTAATTTTTATGTGAGTTGAATTGAATTGAATACTTTATTAATGTTGAAAAATGATATAAGACATTAACATACATTAAATATTTAATTAAATATAAAAACTAGTGCAAAATAATCTAAAATTTGATATTATAAGATATAATAAAGTATACCATTATGTTATATCTTGTTCTAGCAATGTGCAAAAAATTTTAAAAAATAATATAACAAAATATACTATTTTGTTATATTTTGTTATATCATTATGTAGAAATTTTTAAAAAAATGGTATAATAAAGTATATCACTTTGTTATACTATTGTGTAGAAATAAAAAAAAAAAGTAAGATTTGGTGTACATTTAAAATTGAAAATTTTAAAAATGAGTATAATTGAAATCCAAATGTATTATGGGAAATTTTTAAATAGTAGAGTTAAAAATAGCACATATAATGTAATTTCCTCATTAAATTATCTAATACTTTATTGAATCTTACCCTCGTGGACATTCAATTAAATTGTAACGATGCACCATCTACTGAAAGTTGCAGGGATAGATTGTCATGTATTAGATGATTTAAATTCACATAAACATGTAAAAGATTATTTATTTGACCAATTTTACAACTTTCAAAGCAACATTGATTCATTTAAAATTTTAGGACTATATATTACTCTTTCTGACAAAGTTGAGCAATATAATTACATCCAAGGCATTTTTTTAAATATTACTAATGTAGGTGTTCATAAAAGTATCTAAATTACTTACTATGGTAAGTTCAAATAATAAAAAAAATCCTACTTAGTTATCCAAAAAATCTTGAAAATTATAAAACTATGAATAGAGAATCTTTCCAGAATCTATACAAAAATTTATAAGTTTTTTGAGACTTAAAGTGCAATTTGGCCCTTGAATGAGAACCAAAAAGTTTGATTTTTTTTAATTTAATTGGCCCCTTGAAAATCAATTTGAGTCAATTAATTTATTGGAAGCTCATGTACGCGTTTACCCGTCTTAATTAGGGCTAAATTGCACTTTTAGCCAATCCTTAATTCTGTATAAACAGGGAAAAAAATTCTTATAAATCAATTGCCCAATCCAGTATGTAAATAAAAATAAGGGATAATACGAATTTAATTTTATAATAATTGAAACTCTAATATATTTTTTATAATAATTAGATTTTTTAATTATTATTTTATAATAATTGCAACCTGCCTCAATTTTTTTAAAACATAAAGCTCTTCTATTACGCAACAATTTTAAAGAATCCACTAATTTTTCAAAATTTTATAAAAGTGTCATATCAATATTTTTTTTAAAATTAATAGCCATGATGGTAAAAAATATCAAAAAAATAGATTATTATTTACCAAAAATATCATATCAGTATTTTTTATAAAAATTTTTACATTAGATATATCCATCATAATATGTAATAATTTAATTTTTTATAAAAAAAATAGAAATAAAATTTCAATTATAGTTAAATGATATTTTAAAATTTTAATTATTACTTCTCAAATATTTAAAATTAAATTTATAATTACTCTTAAAAATAATATATACATATTTTCTTATCTAAAGAAAAAAGTAGTAGTAACAGTAGAAAAGGAAGAAAAAGAAGTTAAAAAAAAAGGACAAGAAGATAAAGGTCAGCTATAGCAGTGAATGGATCAGAAGGTAAAAGCAATAATAGAATGATGAGAAATGAGTGGCTTTATCAGTCTGATCAATGCTTTGAAAAAATTTTTAAAAATAAAAATAATCGTATTTTTAATAACTAGAGTAAACCCATTGAGTTCTAGTCCACGAGGAATTGACCGTAAACTGTCATTCTAGGTTAATGTTTTTTTTATTATTTTGGAATATTTTCAATGCAAAATAATACGTCAGAACCCTTATGAGATGCACTCCATTAAATTTTATCAAGAAAATACTAATATAATGTGTATTATGATTCTAATAATAAATGTAAGAGATCGTATGTTAGTATTTTAATAATGATGTGGCTTACAATACAATCAATTGCAGATGCAGTTCGATAGTAGAAAATTCCTTTTTAGCAATCATCAATTATGGTCGAAATCAATGCTTCTGCATAATAGGAGCGTCCATTTTTATAATTTTTCCTTTCACAACAAGAGAGCTATATAGCAAGATCAAAAACTCCCTCCGATTACGGAACTTAATAATGAAAATTTATTAGAGAGTTTTGGGCAATTCTCTCGAGGCTTAGGTTGTACTTTCACATGTCGAGGACAATATTTTTGTTTATTTTATAGTTCTCTTTTGTTTCTTTTATTGTTGATGAGTTAAAAATGATGATTTAGAAAAAAAATTGCTCCTAATATGTACTTTCTCTTTTCTACTGTGGAACCATATATTATTGATTCTCCTCCTAACATTTCTTATGTTTTTCGTGCTGGTTGATATATCACTAAATAGTGGTTCTCAAAATAGTAATCCCAAGGCAAAAAAGAATACTAATTATGAGGGGTCACATGGTACATCCTCGTATAAAAGGAATATCTAAAAAAATATTTCTCAAGAGAGAATATTCAAGGAGATATTCTCTCAAAAATGTCATATTACTAATCTTTTATGCAAAGAAAACAAAATAAAATCCATTAAAATGAATAAATCATACTGTCCTTCCTAAATCTAGGCAACACATTTAGGCTAGGTCTTTTTTTTTTGGACTTTCGTTCTTTCTCTTCACCCTCAAGCTTATTGTCTGTTCTCTATAGTCATTCTTTCTACTAATTTTGAGAATATCATTGGCGCCATCTATGGGAAATACTTGAGTTTTCTTTTCCACTTTCTTACTTCTTAAATTTCTCAAAGAAAACTCATGGCCATACCCATTGAGATCCACAACAGTGAGGAAAGGTGAAGACCAACACGAGACTAGCATTTGAACTATACTCTCATAAGGGAACTTTGTTTTGTGTGCCACCAAGAGTCATTTCCTCATTATAGTAAAAAGCTGATGCTCAATGCCTAAGTACATTAGTTTATATTTTTGTTCGTGCATACTATGTCAAAGATTGAGCTAAAATAGAAGCTTTATCACCTCTTTAGTGAGGAGATAAATAAATAGACGAAGTAAAGAGAAAAGTACGAAAAAAAAGGATAAAAGCAAAGGAAATAAGAATTGGCATATTAAATCCTTTTATAGGCACTAAATAAGGATAAGTAGATCTATTCAATTTTTGTACATCTATCAAGTATAGATAATTTAGCACACGGCAAATCACTAGATCCCAGCAGATCTCTGTAAATCAACAAATCCTTATTGATCGGATCCACTTAGCATATTACCCCTAAGTTATAGATTGGATCCCTGCAAATCAACAAATTCCTACAGATTAGATCCCATCAGATCAATGGATCCCTGCAAATTAGATCCACTTAGCATATTACCCTTAGGTTGCAGATCGGATCCAAGCAGATCAAAATCCCTAAATATTGGTTCAATTTAGCATATCACCTTTAAGGTACGCTAGTTAATTATTTAAGGGTCGAGTGTTATTTAAAAATATGAGAAGATAATATTTTACTGCCACTTAAATCATAATAGATTCAATCTAAGTAATTGATCTTATTTTATGATTATGCGAATGTATAATTTTTAATAAAATAGTAATTTGGATAAACACCTAACATTTTAATAAGTAACTACCAGCACCACACTTAAAAAGAGTAACCCTCGTCTTTAAGTATTACATTGCATCACAATTGTTCACAAATAATATTATAATAGCACTTTCGTATACTAGGAACTAATATATTTGCTTTGTTATTTTGTCATATTACACATTATCACTTGTAAGCAAATGAGATAATTATTTCTTTGATCAAATGAAATGAGATATCATTAAGCACATGTATTCGTATGTATGAATCCATGGTTTGATGAAAACATGATTAAAAGAAATGCCTATAGATCCTGAGATGTTTAATAAATGAGATCCCTAAGGGGATTTAGTGAATAAATTAAGCCAAATGATCTTTGAGAATATTCCAACCTAGTTTGAAGAAGATGAAGCTAAGCCATCTCCTAAGGGAGATCCTAGCACAAAACTAAAGAAGATAAAGCTAGCACAAGACTAAAGAAGATAAAGCTATGACATATCTTCTCAAGGGATTCTAAGAGCAAAGGAAAAGAAGATAAAGCTACAGTATATCTCCTAAGGAGATTTCAGCAATGTTATCAAAACCAGATAACTAACTGAGTCATGGTTCGATCGGATTGAATCAAATTTTTTATTTTTTAAATAAAATTATTTATAAAAAAATTTAATAACATAATATGGGCAATGCTATATTAAATAAATTTTATAAAAATAATAAAATGAGTAAATAATTAATATATATAAAAATAAATTTAATGATAGTAATATAATAACTTATTATAAAGTGGAGGTATTAAAGTTTATTTATATGATAAAATTTAAAAAAAAATTCAATGAAACAATTAATATGTTTCTATTCCATTTAATATAATTTTTTATGATTTTTAATTAAATAAATTTATTAAAATAATTATACTAAAATGATCTAATTATTGACCAATTAAAATATAATTAATTGAAAAAATTTATAATTAATATTCTTAAATTACTTTTAGATCATAAAAATAACTTAAAAAATACTAAAAAAATTATAGGTCTAAAATAATGTAAACAAAAAATATAAAAAAAAAGGGCTAAAATTGTAAATTTTTCAGTTCAACCTAATTTTGGTTTCTAGTTTTTTCCCTGTTCAATCCGTTTTTTGCCACTGCCAGTTTTTATACTAAACCAGACCGGATCAGCTGTCGATTCCCAATCAAATCGGTTCGGTCCGATTTTAATAACTATAGATTTCAACACCAAAAAAGAAGAAGATAAAGCTGTGACATATGTTTTAAAGGGGATCCCAACACCAAAAAAGAAGAAGATAAAGCTACGACATATCTTCTAAAAGAGATCCCAACACCAAAGGAAAAGAAGACAAAGTTGTGCTATATATCCTAAAGGGGATCCAAGCACCAAAGGAAAAGGAGACAAAGCTGTGGCATATCTAAGAGGAATCCTCGCACTAAAAGAAAAGAATACAAAGTTATGGCATATCTTCTAAGAGAGATCCCAGCATGAAAATAGAAGAAGATAAGGTTGCGGCATCTCTTAAAAGGGGATCCCAGCACCAAAATTGAAGAAAATAAAAGTGCAGCATCTCTTAAAGGGGATCCTAGCACTATATAAAAAGATAAAGCCGTAGCATCTCTGAAGTGGGATCCCAACACCATAATTAAAAGAAATAAAAGTTGAGAAATTCCTAAGGAGATCCCAGTAAGAACTAAAGAAAATAAAAGCTAAGGAATTCTTAAAAGGACCCAACACAAATCGAAGAAAGTAGAAGCTGAGCAATTCCTAAAGGGATCCCAGTTAAGTCTGAAGGAAATAAAGTTAAGTTGATAAATCCCTAAAGGGATTCTAGCCAAGTTTAAAGAAAATAAAGCTGATGGATCACTAAGTGGATCTCAAAAAGATGTCTAAAATGAAAAAGAGAAGTTGTATGTATGTTTAAATGGATCCCGAGTAGATGTTTAAAATGTAAAAAGAGAAGTCATTATGATCCTTATGTAGGTTCCAAATAGATGTTTAAAATTAAAAAAGGTAAGTCATATGGATCCTTAAGTGGGTCCCATATAGAGGTTTAAAAATGAAAAAATTGAGTCATATTGATCCTTAAGGCGATACTGAAAAAATGTTTAAAATGAAAAAAGAGAAAAGTCACATGGAACCCTATGTGATCTCGAAAAAGCATTCAAATATCTAAAAAGCATTCAAAGAAGAAGAAGAATAAGAATAAGGAATAGAAAAAACCTAAAGACTTGTAAATAGATCTTGGGCATATGAATGCACAAGTACATTAAACCAAAGGTCGTAGAGATCCTTGGTGGATCATGAGGAGATAAAATAAAAAAATTGTCTGTAAGGGGTCTTTAAAAAGATCTCATAAAAATAAGTCTTGACATATATCAATTATAGGAGTAGATTGACGTTTGTATACAATTTTCTACAATGTTATATCATTCATAAGTAAATATAATCATTATGTGCATTCTATAATTGTAGTGTAGTTCGCACAGACCTTATTCAATAAGAATTCTAGTTTGCACAAAAATAGTACAGACATACATACATGCATTCATCATATATCTATAATGGCGACTCTATTGAGGGACTAAGAATTAAATCTGAAAGTGCCCAAATAATGTACCTTTTAATATTCTAATTTTTATTAATCTAATACATTTCATACTTTATAAATTGTGTCTTTTTACCCTGTATAGGTTGTTAACCATGAACCTATTTTTCACTCAAGAATAGGCAACTACTAGCATATCTATCACTCATAAGCCTTATACCTTTAGGTACATTAAATAGCGAATTAACCAGTTGCTATTACCCTTGATTGGGAAGGCCTATTAAGAGAGACCTCTACTTGTGGGAGCTTTAAGCCTTTTTAGACTAAACTATGAGGCCTTTGTAGTTAAGCTTAGCAACTTCCCCTAAGTTGTATGACCCTAAGTGTTTGTGATTGCATTATGATTGCTATGTGGGCCTATTACATTTAACCTTGTTTAAAGTAGGGCCAAACCTATTATGCCTTTTATCTGGAATGGGCTTAGCCTAATTTCATCTTAAATAAGACTTAATGTTATGTTATAGGCCATTATTCCTAAATGTGCTTGTAATACAAGAGGTCATAGGCCTAATTAGGCCTATAAATAAACCTATGTATCCTTTGTTGATACTTAGGCAAGCCTACCTAGGAAAGAATGGCTTAACCATATGTGCAGGAGCAATAAAAGTTGGAAGGCTTATTGTATGTATTTTTCTTTGTATACACTAATATGTATCTTTTTTGTTCGTTACCTTTATCCATGTAGTAATATTATACAAATACATCCTATAGTGTTAGATGTACATCATAGTTGTCCATGTATAGTAACATCATTACATTCTTGCACTTTGAATCATGCATTATATTAGTATGACCCTCATTCATACACTTGGCATATTATACATAGGCATCACCATGCATCATTGACCACCTAGACTCTAATAGGTTCATCTATACCTATTATCCTAGACATAGGTACATTATGTGTCCGTGCATTAGCATATATCATGTAAGCATACATTCATAGTTCACATCTTACATCTCCTTACCTAGTGTAAGTGTAACATGTATCTATGCATTAACCTAGTGCGAAAACATCATGCATCTACATGTATTTACATCTAGGTTGTATTATAAAAGTTAATCATGCACTCACATTAGTCATGATATACACATTACTTAGGTCAAAACATATCATGCACACATCATATACATACACCTAGGTAAGTACAAAATGCATTAATGCATTACCATGTATCACAATGCTCAAACCATGCATGTTATTACACCTTTTATAGATGTAGTAATCATGCATCATCACTAACCCTTTTGTTTTGCAGCCACCATTAATCTATCTTCAATTCAGCCTACCAAGATAAGCGATTATGTTTAGAGATGAATACATAATGAAAACTGTGTTCAATGAGATCATTTGAGATATGGAAAGAAAGATGATAGCCGCCATGACTAATGCACTATTAAGTATGCATGCTCAAAGAGATAGGGGTCAAACTTTAACTATCCATAACCAAGAAAGCAAGGTGTTCTATGAAATGAATGTCCAAGTTTTTGACAAAGAAATATCACCTGTTAAGCCTAATTATAAAAGGGTTCTGCCACCAAGTATGATAAGGAATATCCTAGTAAAGAGTTGAATGAAAAGTTCGAAACTATGAGCCATCTGGTAACTAGGGGCAAGGACATTGATCCTGAAGACATCAGCTTAAAGCCGGATGCCCCATAAGTTTAAAATGCCAAATTTGAACAAACTTAATGGTAATTTTGACCAAGGACTCATTTAAAGCAATATACAGTAGCTATGAGGTTGATTCATCTATTAGAGGCACAAAAAGTGAGCTTCTTCAACATGTTTCTAACTAGGCAAGCCCTAGATTGCTATAACATCTTGGAAAAGAAGGTGAAAATGAACTGGCAAAATTTGGCCCATGCGTTTAATAAGCAATACTCGAATAATGCAACTGTCGAGGTGACCCTCAAAGATTTAGATCTAGTCTACCAAAAACCAAATGAGACATTTTCTGATTATTTATACTGATGAAGTGCCAATGTGCTAAAATTGAGGAACAGAGGACATCGAATAAATCAAAATATTCATTAAGAATGCCAATAGTTACATGAATATTGGACTCATTGCCAAAGGCATCACCACATGGGAACATCTCAAAAATAGACATTGATGTGAAAATGGCCTTTTAGAATAAAGGATTAAAAAAGAATGAAGTCCCTAAAAGCGACAGTAGTGATAACAACTCATATCATACTATGGATGTTAACAAAGTCAACACTCACCACTTCTCTAAGTTAGGTAGACCTATGTCCTAGTGCTTAAACAAGCTCATAAAGGAAGGGAAATTTCAACCTCTTCTATACCAACCTCCAATTAGGCCATTTTCAACTAAACATAAGCACGATCTATATTGTGCTTATCGTCAAAAGATGGGACATCTCATTGACAATTGCAAGAATCTTTGTCATGCTATTCAAAATTTTATTGATGCTAAGTAGATACCTGATTCGAAAGATAGAAGCTCCACCAATTGATCTTGCTTATTTTTAGTTTTAAACTTTTGTAATCTCTTAAATTACTTATCTTTTAATAAAATAAGACAATGAATTTAATTATTTTAAGTTGCAAGTACTGAAGCAATTAACTTTGATGTAAGTAAAAAAAATTAGAGCCTACTAATGTGAAAACTTCTTTTGGGGACTGCATTAGGCAAAAGTTAAGGCATGAAATAGTTCACACGCACTTAAAGAGATCAATATCGGTCTAAGTTTCCTCCTAAAAGACAGATCAATGATTAATAAGCATTATTAGGAGTCATGACACATAATATTATTCATCATGCATATATGCACACATAAATCTAATATTAGAGAAAGCTTACATCTTCCACCATCCATGCATCATATATAACATAAGCCCTTATATATAATACATTTTAGAAATAAGTGCATCATGCATAATATGTGAATAGTTCAAATTATCCCTCATCAATTAAACAAACATAACATACACCTAAACACATATGCATATCTATGCATCATAATGCTTGAACCATGCATCATGGCACACATTCTGTAAAGATAGTAATCATGTATCATACTAAATGTTTGCATTTATAACACTCGTTACCAAATCTCTAAGAGGATTTGATAAGGAGATACTACAAGACATAATCATAATGTATCACAAATCATCATAAGGTACAATATGAAACAAACAATATAAAAGAACCAAAACTTTTCATTATACATCTATATATCACTTTATAGATATAGGGTTGAGGTGCATAAAAATTTCAACAGCATAACAACTATTTAGATGCACAACCCAAACCTATAACAAGGTATAAAGAGCATAAATACACACACATATATACATATATATGTATGTATGTATGTGTATATATGTGTGTGTGTGTCT
>CANXYI011310640.1:0-21173 GCA_948208565.1 Hura crepitans | reverse complement strand
TTTTTCAGTTGGGTCTATCTGATCTTCTTGTCAATTTTTTTTTTCTTTTTGTGTGTCGATGTGTATTTTCTTGTCAGTTCCTGGAATGGATCCATTTCTAGATTTTGCTTCATTATTGATCGATTATTGATTGTAATGCATCGCTTAACGACTATGACTTTGTTATCTCCTTGCTTATATTTGGTTTTCATAAGGCGTAAATTTTGGTTGACTTGTTTTGTAAAAGTGGGACAATGTCTTCTGATTAAATCTTTCTCGTGATTTTTGGCAAATGAGGACTTAGCTTATCTATAGAAGTGTGAACTTCTAGTTAATTCTGAGTATAATGCTTAGAGTTCGAAGTCTTGAATTTGGTTTTTCAGCTGACTGAGTTTTTGCGGGTTTTGGGTTGGGTTTAGAATTAGATTTTAGTATTTTTCTTGTAACTGGCCAGGCTTTTTCTGACCCAGTGCAGCCTTGCTGCTCAATCTGCAGATCTGTATTACAACTAGTACATCAGCCGGCCTAGATCATATTCTTCCATGGATGTATTATCATAAGGTTATTGGTGTTACGACATTTTTCCTTTTTGTGGAAGCAAAGGCAGCATCTCCTAGCGTGTCTAAAGTTCTCGAATCTATTCCTGTGAGTCTATGTAATTGATTTGGAGATTCTTTGCATTAATTTTTGTTCATTTTGCTGCATTGAACTATTGAGCAAAAAACAACCCTGCTGCTTTCTTAGGGAGTAAAAGTGATACATAGAACGAGAGAGCTAGAGGAGCAACAGGCTAAAAGGTCAGCTAGTTTTGCTAACTGGGGATATTGTCATACTTTTTGGATTGTGAAGTAAACTGGCTGTATTTTGCTGTGAAATCTTTCTGGTTAGCTCCTTTTATAATGCAAATTTAGCGCATCTCTTGAGTGTAGTAATGGTGATGAATTAATTTCTACTTTTTTGCTACCTAATACTACTCATCTTATTGATTTTGAGCAAAACTTGTTAGATTCATCAACCTTATATTGCTTTTCTGCCTCTTTGTTATGTTCACTTGACAACTTTTTTTTCCTATTTTGTATCTATTTTTATTGATCAGTCGGATCTGGAATGAGACATGGCTATCAAGTTTCTTTTATAAACCATGCAATTATGAGCTGTTTGTGAAACAGTCTCTCAATATGGAAATGGCTATTGGCATGGCAAGGGTATGTAGCCGAGTTAAATGCATTCTCATCCACGGAAATATTCTCAATTATTATTAGTATGTGATAATCTTGTGATCTCATGCTCATGATCTTATTCCTATGCTTTTTAAAATTCTAGGATGCTGGCATGGACTGGATACTTCATCTTGATACTGATGAATTGATACATCCTGCCGGTGCAAGTGAATACTCTTTGAGGCAATTGCTGATGGATGTTCCTGGAAATGTGGATATGGTTATATTTCCAAATTACGTAAGTGAGATGATTTAGTTTCAAAGTTTTGACAATGATATTGTCAAGTACGAACTTTGTAAGAGATACCCTTGACTTTTCTCTAGTCTGTTTTTATTAAATGATGGATGTGTTCTGATTTACCAGGAGAGTAGCGTTGAGCGAGATGATATCAAGGATCCCTTTAGTGAGGTAAATCTCCTTCACCATCTATGTTATTCTTCTCCATTTAATTTGGTAACTTCAATTTCTAAAGATGGTGGATATATAACTATGTTATCTTTCTTCTAGATAAAAGCAAAGGCTAATTGATAATTATTTAAGGATCTTTGTTTCCTTCTCCGGTCTTCTTGCTCACTTCTGATGATATCAAAGTAAAATTTGGAATGGCTAGCACCCCTCATAGACATCCTAAATCTTATGAAACTAGGCTATATGTTACTCCTTGTGCTTGTAGAATGATTGACAGCTTTGCAATTTTACCTTAGTACTGTATACCTGTTCAGGTTATCTTTTGATTCTCATGCAATGGAATAAGTTTTAAAATGGGAAATAAACAATGTAGCAGTTTGTGGATTGACGGAATTCGAAGTAGTGGATTATAATTAGGAAAAATATACATGAATGATGGTACCAAAGAAACTGTGAGTGGCACATGTGAAGAGAGTTTGCAACCATTAAAGTGTCTGAACTTTGACATTTTCTAAGATTCAGCAAACGTAATATTATGGCCCTGTATTTCTTGCTGTCTAGAGAAAATTGCTAGCCTTGGAAAATGCATTCGCAATTTGTGCATATGCTGTATTCATGTGTCAATGCAAACAGGTTCCAATGCTCAAGAAGAATTATGACCATCTTCCGAGGGATACATACTTTGGCATGTACAAGGAATCAACTCGTGGTAATCCAAATTATTTCTTAACTTATGGGAATGGGAAATCAGCTGCCCGCATTCAAGATCATCTTCGTCCAAATGGGGCTCACAGATGGCACAATTACATGAAAACCCCCAAGTATGTTGATTTTACTATTGTTTAGGAGCACCGAATAAGAACTGTTAATGTAAGCAAAAGAACCAAAATGAAAGGCATGCAGCAATATATTAATTTAAGCAAAATAACACAAACTAAAGGCATGCTGCCATATGCATGGGTGCTGAATTTGAATATTAATATAAGCAAAAGAACACAAATTAAAAGCATCAAGCCATTATACATCAACACATGCTTGTGGAAGGTGCCCACCTCATCTTTCCTTGCAGTGGTCAAGCACTTGGTTCTGTATCTTCATGTGTGAATAATATGAAGATCTGGAACATTACATTTTAAAAATTTTCTCAATAATTACTTATTATGTTGTTTTATCCATATTCTTGAATTTCTAGGGTTTTCCTCTGTCTTATTGATTGTTGTACTGACATGGGAGTTCTACTGGTTTTGTAATTTGATTATACTATTTGAGTGAGGTGAAACTGGAAGAGGCTGCTGTTCTACATTATACATATGCTAAATACTCAGACTTGACTTCTAGACGTGATCGATGTGGCTGCAAGCCTACTAAGGAGGATGTCAAAAGATGCTTTATGCTGGAATTTGATAGAGCTGTGAGTTTTATTGTTTCTCTCTTTCTTTCTTCTGTATTTGATTTCTGCTTGTGCCGCTTATTTGTGGTAAACGGCTTATGGAATATATAGTTGTCAATAGTCTGCAATTTTATCTCAATGGACTTATGCTATATGGTTTTATTTATGTAGAATTTGGTACAGTTGCTTCTATTAACTCTGAAGAATATGTGCTATAAAAATAGGCTATATTGGACAAGGATTCAAGTCATGATGTAAGCTTTTGGTGTACTGATACCCTCTATCTTTAATTCTAAATTTAATTTCCAAAACAACAGTAAGCCATGCTAAGTGTATAGTATACACTATATCTGTCAATAATGAATACTTGCAAATATCGAGAATAAAGATTGAATTTTGACTATGTGCCTTAGCCACAGCCGAAAACAAGTATTACTGAAAACTGCCCGAGAAGTATAGGAGGCATGTGAATAAAGTATGTTGGATGACATACAAGAGCATCAATGTAAATGACTGACATAGACTTGGCACGAGTAATGATATAATTTGAAATGATGATTTTGCTTTGCCTGCTGAACAATTTTCATGTTATGATGAGCAGTTGGTTTTAAGTGGGAGCCAATTCTTAGTGGTGCTCTCTGTATATGATCAACCAAAGAACTGTATACTGGAAAAGTAGGATTTCTACTCTACAGTCAGTGGATGCGTGGAGTTTTCTCTCCCATTCTTTATGATGTCAGTGCACCATGTAGAAAATGAGAATGAGTTTGGGAAGTCTGCTATCTGGTTTCTGCAGGGGAGGATTGTTAGTTTTTATCATTATAATATTAGCAACAAGGATGTTGTTTTTTGTCTCTCACTTGATCTCCTGGAGCTAATGATTTTACATCAAGGTCTAGGTAACTTTGGTCGCTAGGACTACTCTATGACCACGAGTTATTGTGCACAGTAAACTAAATTCTAATTTGCAAAAATGTTAATTTAGTTTTGGGTTTTCCGTTCTATTCTGACAGCTCTTTCATCATACGAATTAAAAATTATGCTTGTAGGCTTTCATAATAGCTTCAACTGCAACTGAGGAGGAAATGCTGAACTGGTTAGTATTGATCATGAAAAATTTTCTTCTTCGCCTGTTCATTATTCGGACACTACTCTATTGATTAAACCCTTTTTTTTTTTTCTTTTTCTATAAAGGAACTTGCATCTTTTTTGTTTCTAGCAAGTATAATGTTTATGCTTCTATATTAGGTATCATGAACATGTGGTATGGGGTGATAAAGACCTGAAACTAAAGCTCTTGAGGAAGGGCATTTTAACTCGCATATATTCTCCCATGGTAAGAAAAGGAAAGTATTCCTTCACGTTTACTAGATCATTACATGTGATACAAGAAAGAAGTTGTTGAGTGTAATCTATATTCGCTTCTCTATCCCATAGAGAGAGAGAGAGAGATGAAAAAAGTCTCTTATCTCCATATCTTTCCTTCAGTGTTCTCGTGCAGCAATGACAGGTTATTTGAACTATACCATGCTCATCTCTGAAAAGACATTCATGCATCGTATATTTCAGGTGATAATACAAGCATTAAGGGAATCGGGTGTATTTAGCTCAATTATTTCGTCTGCACCAACATCTATACCAAAAGACTCATTTTTTGCGTCTATTAATAGAAGCAACTCAACCAGAGCTGTAGCTTCTGAATCGCTACCATCAAGAAAGCTGGGTAGAAGCCTAGGGCATCAGGAAGCTGTGAGGAAGATTTTGAACGTAGAATCCAGGGCGTCCTATGAAGCAGCTGTTCCGCCATTGTCTCCCCCTGGAGGAGACAGCGACTCCCTTGTGGAAGCGTGATGAAGATGCTGGCACGATTGCTTCTCTTTCTCATTCGTGTTCGATTAGGCGATCATTTTGGTGTATATTTGGCTCGTAAGGGAAGAATCAGGAGAGAGAAAAGAAAGAGCAAGCGAGGGGCAGTTTGTTACAGGATAAATCGGTTCTTCCCGATCATGATCCAAGCGCATGCGTACATTGTTTTGTAGCAGAGGAGAGTAGTGGAATTTTTCAGGGCTGGAGAACTCTACCTATTATTGTTTTATATGCATAGAAACAACAGACTTAAAAGAGTCTTTTTAAGGTTGTAACTATTAGTTCATGGTGAGATTCAAGAGAGAGTGTGGTGGCTTTGGTTGTTAACATACCCAGTTGAAAGGATGTCCTCGACTATCTCCCAAGTGATATTAAACCAAGCTACTACTTCCATGCTATCAATGTTCAATGAGCTCCAAAAAACTAATAACAACCTCCTCGCCTTAAATTTAAATCCTCATCCAGTTCAGCTTGTTAATAATGAGTGTTGTAGATTGAATCTATCGAAAAAAAAAAAAAAGAATTGATTAATCTGGACTACAGCATGTTTCTAATAAGATTTTTTTTTCATTTGTCCAAAATCTAACGAGCCATTTGAAATGTGGTCGAGCTGGGATTATTTATAAAATAAATATATAAATAAAAATAGCAGTGATTTTATCTCATTTCTGAGTTGTAATCCATAAATAAATAATCTCACTCCTAAATTTGATCCCAAAGCCACCATGGCGAGCTTCCTGATTCCCAACTTCGCAGCTCCGACACTCCCTATCCAGTCCACAACCGTAAATGCCTCCTTCAATCCTCCGCAAATGCCCAGCTTACCGGCAATTCGCTTTGCAGGCGATACCAAAACACGGAGAGGTTTGATGGTAGTTACGCGTGCTGGACCCAGTACAGCAAGCTACGTTTTCGCGTTCGTGTTCCCCATGTCTCTTCTCATCGGCACCATCGTCACCTCAATCAAAATTGCTGATAAGCTTGACAGAAAATATCTTGAGGAGGTGCCTTACGTAACCTCATCTCGATTTCCACTTGGTTTGATATGATTTAACCGAGTAGTTTTTGGTTTATCACATTAAGAAATAGAGTAAATTCATGTTTTTTTTTTTGGGAACTCTCTCCATACAAGTACTGGGTAGGTAGGTTTTCACAACCAAGAGGGGTTACTGTTGCTTCAACGCTGGAAAGTCATGGTTAATTTTCAGCCAAAATTTTATTTTATCTGTTGCTTGTTGTCTGCAAGTCTAATCATTATTGCTATTTTCTTGTAGGCTACCGTCTTTTTGGTCTCACTTATAGTCTTTCGATTGTATGTATAACAATGCCTAGTATTTGAGCAAGAAGTTGTGAAGCTTAACTGCGAAATCCTCAAACATTTAGGCAACTTTGTCACTAAATAGTATACGGGGTAAAGGGGATCTTTATAACTGAAACCAACTATTTTATAATATTTAGACTTGTTTAATTATTGAGTTGGTGATTTTGTGGAGCAGCTTGCTATAAATCAAGCGATCAGGGAAGCGGATGAAGAGGATGGCGACGAGGAAGTGGACATTATCTTAGAGGATGAATTGCAGCCGCCAGCACTTCAAGGGACACGACCTCGAAGCCGACCCAAACGGGAGGCCTAGCATTTGCTGTGCGTAAAAATATCGATACTGAATGATATCTCATGTCTTAGTTCCCATGCAATTTCAATGAACATTTGATTCTCAGTCTACCATTTGATGAAATTTATTTGCATTCGCTATTGTACTATGATACTAGAAGCAAAGTTGTTGAACATGTGTGTGATTTTCCATTTCTTTCACCACAAGCAGTTGATTCTATTTAGTGCATGAGATACCCTCATGGGAAGTACATATTATTCAGAGGAGTTGTTGCAATTACAAACAATATTTCTCGACACTGCGTTCTCCACTATAGGTTAAAACTTAAAAAGCCAAATATAACACTTTGACGTTCTCCCTCTTGGCAGCAGGAAAGCATTCCATTCCCCTTCCCAGACCAAACAAAGCCTGTGAAAGAGAATTATACTCATCTGACCGTATTCCAAACCTCAAATGTTACGCTTTCCAATACAAAGCAAAAATTATGATAAATCCGTCTCAATCCGGTCACTATGCAACTCCCAGCCATCAATGCGATGCGAGTAAGCCCAATTAGCAGTTACTCCATTGGGCATGGGCCACCAATGAGAACAACACCACACCCCTCCACTTCCTACAAGCAACACTCCTAACAGTTGAGGATTTTATAACCTCCAGACCATCCATTGTGAGGTACGTCACAAAATTAGCCTTCACTCGCCAGCCTCAAAGTTCACCCAGCACTGGCTTTGTCATCAAAATTGGAAAACATTGAATCAAGTTCTGGCACATTCCAACCCTTGCTTGCAGGAATAGCTCTAAGAGGGCCCATCTGATTGCACCTTCATCCGATGTTATCGTAATAACCTGCAAAGTTTAATAAATGTCAGCTTACACCAGATTATAGTATTTATAATGATCTTTCATTCATTAACTAGTACAAGTCCACCGATTCCCACTATATCACAATAAGTACACCTGAAAACAGAAAAGGACAGGATATGACAATTTAGTTAAGTATAAAAGATGAAAGAAAAACAATCACTCATTTCATGCGCCTGACTGTTTGGGGATGCGGACAAGACATACTCAAGTAAATCTGACCCGAGAGATGCGCGAAGATTCAAGCACGACTACTCCAGGTCCACCAACCTGATGTGTTGAACATTTTGTTCAAATAAATCTCGCGTGCGCTGACTATCTTGTGACAGAAAATTGATATTCCACTGATGCATACAGCTACATCCTACAGATATAGGCAAGTTATATCTTAATAAAATAGCCTACAGATATCCACAAGTCAGATTTTGATAGCATTCACAAGTTTATGGGAGAGGAGCAAACAAAAGCATAGAATGTTCTCTATCGAATGCATATCACTGGTACAATATTTCTTGAGGAACAAGGAACTAAAATTGACAAGACAAATACCTTTTCAACCTGATAGAAGAGTACTTCCCTTTGCTTTCAACTTTGATTCCAGACCAAAGAACTTCAATCCTGACATAACCAGGTCTGCTGTTTTCTTCTTCATGTGTTCAATTAATATTTCTTCATAAACAATTGTCTTGGATTCTGTTAGAATTTTGCGCTCTCTCAAATTTGTAAACACTTTTCTTGCCTCTTCAAGTGTTCCATGCTTGCACATGCCAGAGATAATAGCAGAGCATGTCACCTCATTGAGGGGACAACCCTCCTGCATCATCTCATTCAGCACTTCAATTACCTTTCCAGCATCACCTGATCTACATACATGAAGAACTGTAAGAGTGTACTTGAATTCCATGGGTCCACTTGTAACATTTCCCAGACAGTCACGAACTAGCATCATAGCTTCATCAATTTCTCCAATATTGCAAAGCCCTTTAGCAAGAGAACAGTAGGCATCAACCGAAGGGACACGGGACATCTCAATAATTTTATTATGACACATACAAGCCTCTTGGATATTTCCATCCTCAACATAACATGTAATTGCAATGCTATAAGTAGTTGAGTCAGCTACCAAATTCAAATTGTTCATTTCACTAAAAAGTGTCAATGCTTTCTTCACCTTCCCACTCTTGAGGAGTGCCTCCATAAGTACATTGTATATCGTAAGACTACTATAACCTTTCACTTTTAAGTCCTCAAACACTTCCAAGGCCATCATAATTTTGTCCTCCTTCTCCACCATAAGAGAGAAAAATTTCGAAATATCATCCACAACAGAAAAACCCAACTTGCCCATCTCAGCAAGCAGCTTGGAAAAATCCTCCATCCTTTTCATCTCCATGTAACAAACTAACATTGGATTCACCGTCTTAAAATCTGGTTCAAGGCCCTCTTTAACTAGGCCCTGGAATAACTTATGAGCCTTATCAACCTGTTTCACATTACATAGACCTTCAATAAGTGAATTATATATTCCCAAATCAGCCCTATAACCAGAATCCACCAAATCCTTCAGCAAATCACATGCGCATCCAACCTTTCCATTCTCTACAAATGCTTCAATCAATACCCCATAAATTGCCCTATCAATCAAAATTCCCTTCTCTTTCATCTCCTTAAACAACTGATAACCCTTCCCCACTCTCCCTCCTTTACACAACCCTGTGATCAAAGTCACATAAGCCATCGCATCTGGGACCACTCCATCTCTCTTCATCTCCTCCCAAACCAGCAAACTTCCATCCAAATTCATTTGTCCAATCAACACCCTGACCATTGCTGTGTATGCAAAAACATCTGGCTTGCACAGATTTGCCCTCATTCTTCCCAAAATCCCAGTCATTTCCTCAATCCTACCAAACTTACACAAACCCTTGATCAAAATCATATATGTAACGGTGTCTTCCACCATCCCATCACTCCTGAAATCCTCATACACCGACAAAGCCAAATCTAAATGATCTGTCTTAATTAAAGCATCCATAATTCTATTGTACAAGAAAACACGGGGTTTGATTCCAAATTTCTTCATTTTTTGATAAACATAATGGATTCTTAGTCCCCTATTCGCATCAGAGTGCATTCTAATCAAAATTTCAAACTGTTTCTCAGTAGGTGGCTTCCCTTGCGAATCCATTAACTCAGGGAGCTGATCAGCAGCACGAAACAAGCTGCTTCTGTTCAAACAATACGCAAAAGCATTATAAGAAGCGAAGTTGTGTTTGTATCCTTTTTGCTTACCAGCCCAGTGGAAGAATTTGGACGCTAAACGAGGGTTGTTTTCAGCTTTCAGCACCTCAGCGACGAGGTCTGGTGTCACTCGACGAAGCTTACATAATTCGATTACGATAGATGGACCCCATTGGTTTCCGTTTTTACGGAACGCATCGAGGATGAAGCGGGCGATAGGGGAGAGGCGTCGGGAAACAGCAGTAAGGGAGCGGTTGCGGGCTAAAGGTGGAGACTTTGAGGACGACGGTGATGATGGCTTTGGAGGGTGCCATTTATCGAGGTCAAACGGCACGAAACGAGAGGTGGGGCATACGGGTTTTGCAGGATTTGGTGGTTTAATAATTAGACGGCTGGAGAAGAGACCACCGCGGACAACGGGGCAGTTTTGGGACGGCTTCCGGTGACCGTGGAAGAAGTAGGGTTTAGAAGATTTTGGTGGCGGCATTTCCAGTTGATTTGGTGCCTCTACCTCTTCTCTCCTGTCCTCTGCCTTAGATTAGTAATGCATCTTGTATATTTGCTGCAGCGGCCGTTGGAGTTGGAGTTGGAGTTGGAGTTGGAGATTTTAGCTAGCAAGGCATTTTAGCTCTAGAGCTGTTGGCGTTGAAGCGACGGCGTTTTAGTTCTGGAGAGAGAGCTTTCAATTTTTTGCAGTATTAATCTGAATTTATTTTATTTTATCACATAGTGGATTTAGATGTGAAGCTTAGAGAAGGGAGCAAAGTATCAATTTTCATGAAATTTTTGCAGAAAAGGCAACCAGAAGTAACTGGTCCGTGACAGCAAGCCCAACCTTAAGAGTATATATATATTTTTTTCAGTCTTGGGACGGGACATGAATTTAAATAAAATTCCAAACATCATTCCTTGGTTGTTAATAAATTTGGTTAAGTATTGTTACTGAACTGTGGGCCTAACGTCGACGAGAGTGATAAGGCCTCAAGCTGGCAGCTTTTGTAGCATGCGCTTAAGACTTGTGAACAGTGATGTGTTGGTTTCTGAGGCCCAACCAATTATGCAATTTCCTCAAAATCTAATGCCTTTTCGCGACATTAATCATTCCTCTACACTCGCAATCTGTCTTTAAGGAATTCATTTGAAATAGTTGGGAATTAGGCTAAGGCCATTCAATATAGAAAGGAGTCAAAGAAAGCCTAAAACAAAAAGAATCATGGTAGGGAGAGAGAGAGAGAGAGAGAGTCTTTCGGCAAAAGAAATAATGAGAGATCCTTTGTGTTTTTAACCTCTACGCAAGGGAAGGGGTCCTTCAACAGCTGTATTTGCATGTTAAAAACCCAAGCCTTTTTGTTTTGGTCCAACTATACTATTGCACCTTTCCCACTTATCCTCCTTTCTATTCATTTCTTCCATTTTACCCATTGCTTTTCTACACTTCCCACTCCACATTTATCTACTACTTGCTTCTTTCTATCCCATGTTACATGCCTACCTTCCCTTTTCCTCCAACCCTATATTCTTCCTCTTTCCTAACTCCAAATAACTCATTCTATCCTATTTTTATATTTTTCTAGTTAAATTACTTGGCTACAGTTTCCTCCTTTTTCCATCACATCCGATTGGCTAATACGGTCGAATTTCAAGCAACCCCAGTTATTATATCTACAATCTAGCTTAATATCCAATACTCCAGGAAAGAGGGTAATTTAATAATTTCGATCCCAACAAACATTTGAATATGTCTCTTACAGTTGAGCAACACAGCAGAGTTGGAAATAGATGGATGGTCCCATCCATCAAGTTTTCTCTAAAGGAAATTCCTCTCTCATAACTCAGAGAGAAGAGCCGCTCCTTCTATGCATAAAAATATGGGTATTGCGCTTTGCCTGAAGGCCCACAGTTGTGAACAGACGAAACTAATCATGAGAAAGATGAATTATTGCATAAATATACGAACAAAACTCGTTCCCTTTTGGCGTCTGTGATTTAAGTTTCTCCATAATAAAATCCTCTATCCTAACTTGCCTACCTCCTTCAATTTGGATAAGATCCTAGTGAATGTAATAAATAAAGAATTGTTCATCTGAATTAAAGGCACATCTTTCTCTGTTCAGCAAATCTATACAAGCTCAACCTCCCAAGATTAGATTTTTCCCACTTCCATTCGCCAAGTCACTGGATTTCAGGAGATGGGTAAGCAATCAGTTCATTTTTCAAGTTTTCAATCCGCATCGAGTTTCGTATTTTAGTTGCTATCGTGGGCATTTCTGTCTAATTAATTATCTTACACAAATCAGCTTCAAACTCTGCTCCCATTCTGTCCCTTAAATTCCTGTCATCCACATCCCCTCAACCAGTGGACTTCACCTCATGTTTCTTCAATTTACCTTCCTTTTTCTCTTTCTTTTCATATATACCTATTTTTTGAACAACTGGTTTTGTTTATAAAAGATTAAAATACGCTTGTAGTAATGGTAAATCCATGGCTAAGAAGAGGAGCTGGTTCAATCTAGTAAGAAGGTTTTTCATTTCAGAAACACCGTCGCCACAAGAAAAGGTATGTGTACATATTAATAGCTACCTTAAACTTGTCTGATAGAGTCTATGAATCAACTATCGATTGTGGATTCTGCATATCGCATTTCTTTCTTTCTTTTTTTTTTATTTAAAAAAAATAGTTAATGTTGAAACCATTAGCAGAAGGAGAAAAGAAGAAGATGGCTTTTCTTCCGAAGACTGAAGGTGAAAAACAGGTTAGCCTCCATTTCAGCACCAATGCCATCGCCACCAAGAGAAAGAATTAGAGCGAGCGAGGCAGAGGAGGAACAGAGTCAGCGTGCTTTAGATGTTGCGTTGGCCACTGCTGCCGTGGCTGAAGCAGCTGTTGCAGCTCCTCATGCGGCGGCTGAGGTTGTCCTTTTCACTCACCCTACCCTTCAATCTGATAAACAACCGAACGATGAAGAACAATCGGTCATCAAAACAAAAGCTGATATCTTTCATTCCAATCCTCAATATGCCAGAGATAAACAAGGAAATGCTGCCATTAAAATCCAATCCACATTTAGGGGTTATCTTGTGAGTTCGGTTTTCAGTCTCAATTTCTCTGTCTTACTTTCTGTTATCTTTATTTGCCAATTGGGAATGGTTGGATTAGATGATTACTCTGGTTAAAATAAAAAAAAAAAAGGCTTTTGATTTCAAGAATTTTGCTAAGAATGAGACAGTGTATGTATAAGGAGAATTCCATTTGCAGGCAAGGAAAGCTCTTAGAGCGTTGAAGGGTATAGTGAAGCTTCAAGCGATAATTCGAGGGCGGAATGTGAGACGCAAAGCTATGAATGCTCTGAAATGTCTGCAGGCCATTGTAAATATCCAATCACAGGTCTGTGCTAAGAGAATCCAAATGTTGGAAGGAGCTTGTTACAGTGAAGATGATAAACATATACGGAACTTGACTGACAAGATAATCAAGGTAAAATGTACAAATTATGTTGTATCCAGCAACATTGTGGTAGAGTTGCACTTAACAGAAATCTGTCATTTTTCTTAGATGGATACGAACAGTGAAAGAAGATGGGATGGAAGCATTCTGACAAAGGAGGAAGCAGATGCATTATTTCTTAGCAAGAAAGAGGCTGCAATCAAGAGAGAAAGGATCAAAGAATACTCCTTTAATCATAGGGTAAGTTGTCATGCATGCAAAATGGAACTGCTTAATTTGCATACATGGTAGTCTAGCATTAGACCCGGCGCTGCTATTTCTCTAGTTTGACAATAAAAGGGCACGTTCAAGGGAATAAAAGAGGGAAAAAATGATTTCAGAATTCAGCAGAAAGCGAAAGGAACAAGGGCGATGGAAGGTGGAGGTATTGGCTAGAGCAATGGGTGGATACCCAACTTGGTAAAAGCAAAGAACTAGAAGATTTGGATACAGTTTTAACTTCAAATCCAAAGCCAAGAGTAGAGTACAGAGGGAAACAGATTAAACTGAGAAACATGCATGAAATGGATAGAATAGAATCACCAGTAGCTCCAAGAAGATCATTTTACAGAAAGCAAAACACATTGGGAGAAGACAATTCCAATTCCTTCTCAAGGTCTCCTATGGCTCCAACATATATGGCAGTAACTGAATCTGCAAAGGCAAGATCAATGAGCTCACCGAAGCTGAGACCAAGTCCAATTAGTTTTGATGCTTATTCTGATAGCTATTCACCATGTAAGAACAAGTTGTCGGCGGTAACATCTGCTGACAATGGTAGATATGGAAGGAAAATGGCTCACCAGCAAAGATCTCCAAGATTGAAGGGAGTTGCTGCTCCTGTCAAATCCAATCTGAGTTTCAATAAGGATCTGAGTTTCGATTCTCAGTGCTCTATGCGTACCTGGGATCAACCGACTAACTTCCGATGAGTTTCGTAGTTGTCGTTCTATTACTCAAATAATTTTAATGGATGATTGATCAGTTTAATTAACCATTTTTTATATTTCCATATCTCACATTTTTACGCTGGATGGGCTGTTTTCTTTTTATTAATAATAATAATAATAAATAAAAACTCCGAGTTTGCCTCCAAATTGCACCGTGTGGGAAAGATTATCCACGGAAGCCGTAAAGAGCATGAACAGGTGTGAAGGTTTTCACGATCTTCGATGACACGTCAAAACGTGCATGCATCCTTAAGTATCTGAACCCCACATTTCGCAAAATTTATAGTCTAATCAAGTTTTTAACTTTGCTTATCAAATGACATGCTATTCTTTAATTAAAACTTTTGAATTTAAATTTTAAATAGAGAATATTTTTTAATATTATAAAAAGCATTTTATTTTATTTTTTTTAAATTTGTTCGTCTCAAATTTAAATAAGATAAGTGATGAATTTTAGACATAAAAATTAAAAAAGAATTTATAAATCCATCAGTGACTTTTTCTTTTTTTCCAAAAAAAATTTCGTTTCTTGCATCCATAAACTTTTTAACATACATTGTGCCTGTGTGGCTTACTGGAAAATAAGTGATTTTTTTTTTCACTAAAAATGGACGTAGTTTGATATACTAGAATTATTAAATTTGTAATCATTGATTATATTTTAATGAAGGAGTTTTAAATGTTATTTTGTTCAAATTGGTGTTGAGCTGCAAGTTAAGAGGTCATAGGTTGGGCTAAGGACAAGATTTGGGTCAATGGCACTGCTCTGGCATGGCAAAAGGCAGAAGTTAGAACAAAAGTGTTGGCCCATTATAATGCTATCTTTTGGATTTTGGCCCACAAGCAATTAATTGACATAAAAAAAAAAAAGAAAAATTATTATCGATTTTATAGTTTCTTTTTTTTTTATTTAAAAAATTGATAGATTGGGTCCATCCTGTCTTTGGTTGGAGAAAAGGAATCAAGAATTATGGAAATAATGCAGAAAGGGAATTTTGTTTTTATAATGTGGGTATCGTAATGGATGTGGTGAAACTGAGAAGAAAAGGTTGTAGATTGCACTAGTTCATGTTTGATTTTCCACTAATGAAAGTGAAAAATGTAAAACGTGGGATATGATCTACCACCACGTAATTTTGTTTCCAACATTTGTCGTTGGACTTGGGCCTAACCAATCTTTGAATTTGAGGATTGTGGGAGTCATTCTCTTCTTAACTTGGTATTATTATTATTATTGGAAAATGACGTGCACTTGAAAGGTTTCTGAGGATGAATTATTGAGCAATTGGCGATAGCTACGTGCATGCTTTAAGCCACGTCGCTATCGACTCGATCTTATCAAATAAATAATTAAATATGCTTCAGTGTACATATCATAAATTTTGGTCTCATTCGTTACTTGAACCAACAAAAAATTTGTATATGTATAGTTTTTACTTCCAACTGTCAAACCTGTCACCATCATATTTAGTATGATATTCGATCTTTGGCTTTTATTAGGTTTGCATCACGGGTAGCTTTTACAGAAAGCATTCGGCAAGCGGAAGATTGATTGACAGATTATTAATGAAGAGTAAGACTTAGATTAGAAGACGGGAACAGATGGTAACACCAATTTCTTCACAAGGTCTTCGGCTTTTACCCGGCAAGGGATGGATTTTCTCTTCTCTTCAATCACATTCATGGCTTTAGCTTCATTGATGCGTTGAAGATAAAAGTGAAAAGCAACAAACACATTGATTAAGGATTTCTTTATTTATTACTGGTCTGGTCGTCTTCTTCTTTTGGGGTCAATTCAGTCTTTCTCACGTTGTTTTTCTCCTTGTATCATTCATCTCATTTGCCATCACTATGTTCATTTTCTTAGTTTCCAGCAAATGAATTTTGCTTCTCTTTGCTTTACCTCAATTACTTTTTGTACCAGTCAAAAAGGAAACTTATCGACCCAACTATTACAAGTTACTCATTTATTTGTCCTTTGCAACACTCTCAGTGTCTCAAGCTTCCATACCTAAATATCATCAACTCACGTAGGTTCCCTGTCAACAATTTCACCAAATAAATAAATAATTAATTAGGCTCACCTATGGTACACAAGAAGTTGTACCTTCACGTGTCCAGTGGACCATGAAAGACCCCCATCTGGACCTCACTCTGTGTCAAGAGAGGACCTCCAAAGTCCCTCTCATCTCATCACAAACTAGATATGCGCTGCTCACATTCCGACAGCTATGCCTTCAATATGAACATAATTTATCACCGTTAGGGTGTGCTGAAGTATGGGCATACCTGATATTGGATGTAGAGATATACGCTTACTTGTGAATCCCATGTATATGAAATGATATTCTCAAAATAGGAGAAGTATCCTTAACACAGCTGAGGATAAAAACATGTTTGTCTTTGGTGGAAAAGGTAGGATCTTGGTTGCAACTGTTTCGAAAAAGTGAGATTTGTGAAATCTTTCTTTCTTGCCAATCTTTCCTGTTCATCTTGCATATAAGCGATGGTTTTCTCTTATGAATTAAAAAGACCCCGTAACAAAAAACCAAAGTTAATACTCCTCTATCTCTTCCACCTAACTAGGCAGTCTTCTTACGGATTCTCACAACTTATCCACTTCAAATCTTTACCTTTAAATTCTCTCCTGAGCGCTTCATTACCTTCGCCTTCAATAACACTCCTTTTGCCTTTTCTTCCCAAAGAACCAACGACTACCAGCTTGAACACCTTTTATTCTCAGCTCCTTCCAACTGAGGAAAAAATAAAAAAAAAATGAGATACTTACCCGTTAGCTTCCATAAACAAAAGAGTATGTTTCTTGTCAGAATCTTCATAATTTTGTTCATAAGCTGTATAACTATAAGAATAAACCTGTGTTTTTCCAGCATCCCTTCATCACTGAAAACACTTTCTGTTGATGGGCATCTTACCTTTGATGATGTTCACTATGCGGCCAAAGACTTTGGCAACAGGTTTCAGCTCCTTCCTTCTGCAGTACTATATCCAAAGTCAGTTTCCGACATTGCCGCCACTGTAGAACATATTTGGCAGATGGGTTCTAATTCAGAGCTCACGGTTGCAGCCAGAGGTCACGGGCACTCACTTCAGGGTCAGGCACAAGCCCACCATGGAGTTGTCATCAACATGCAATCTCTCCAGGTTCCTAGAATGCATTTTCATTCTCGAACATTTCCCTATGTTGATGTCTCCGGGGGTCAGCTGTGGATAAATATCCTGCACGAAAGCCTGAAATATGGGTTAGCACCAAAATCATGGACAGACTATTTACATCTATCTGTTGGCGGTTCTTTGTCTAATGCCGGGATTAGTGGCCAGGCATTTCGGCATGGCCCTCAGATAAGTAATGTCTATCAACTGGAAGTAGTTACAGGTTAGTTAAAAGTAAAATTTTGGGCATATCAAGTGCTGATAAAACATATAGAAATATAACAAGTGGTTATAGTTGGCATCATCAATAAATAGACTAACATTGATCAGACAACCATTTAGACATTCATAGGTTTCCCAGTCATGCCCGTTGCACTGCACTTGGTTCCATGATAGTATATTGCCAATAGCCACAGTTTGATTTTCAGTATGTAGATACATACGTAATATGATATATGCGTGCATATTCTTACATAAAACATAATGAAATTGGGTGCAGGGAAAGGAGAGATAGTGAATTGCACAGAGAAGCAGAATGGCGACTTATTCCATGGCGTTCTTGGGGGACTTGGTCAATTTGGCATCATAACAAGGGCAAGAATATCATTAGAACTTGCACCTGATATGGTAATATTAAGACCTTTTGGGATTACCAATAAAATAGAACAAGAAAAGGAAATAATAGTTCTCAGTAATGACTGAAGTTTCACTTATATTAACACAGAACTCCGCATTTTGAATAGGTAAAATGGATTAGAGTTCTTTACTCAGATTTCGACACATTTGCCAGAGATCAAGAGCATTTAATATCTGCAGAAAACACTTTCGACTACATTGAAGGGTTTGTGATAATTAACAGGACCGGTCTCTTAAACAACTGGAGGTCGTCCTTTAATCCTCAAGACCCCGTACAAGCTAGCAAGTTTGAGTCGGATGGGAAAACTCTATTTTGCTTGGAGTCAGCCAAATACTTCAAAACAGACTGGACAAACACGACAAACGAGGTTAGATGCAATGGTCCACCGTATGATGGGTTTCTTAAATTATTTAATTAAATTCATTAAAGAAATTGTTAACAAGCGTGTGCGTGTGTTTGATGCTTACTTGTGTATGCATTTTACCATGCAGGAAGTAAAGAAAATGTTGTCTCAATTAAGATATATCCCTTCAACACTTTTTCTATCAGAAGTTTCATACATACAATTCTTGGATAGGGTTCATGTGTCTGAGGTCAAACTACGGTCCAAAGGCTTGTGGGAAGTTCCGCATCCATGGCTAAATCTACAAGTACCAAAAAGTAAAATTCACAATTTTGCTCAAGAAGTTTTTGGCAATATCCTTGCAGACACCAGCAATGGTCCCATCCTCATCTACCCAGTAAATACATCAAAGTAACTGTTCAACAAAGAAAAAACAATTCACTTCGGTAAATACTTGAAGTTTCTGCTGACTAATTAGTTCACGATTCCAATTCAGGTGGGACAACAGAACTTCTGCTGTTTTTCCACAAGTAGATATTTTCTACTTGGTGGCATTCCTTTCCTCTGCTGTTCCCTCTTCCACAGGAACTGATGGCTTAGACCACATCCTAACTCAGAACAGCCGAATTCTAGAATTTTGTGAAACAGCACGACTTGGCGTCAAGCAATATTTGCCTCATTCCACAACACAGGAAGATTGGCAAGCCCACTTTGGCCCCCAATGGGAAGTGTTTGTCAAAAGAAAATCTGCTTATGACCCCTTGGCAATACTTGCACCTGGCCATAGAATATTTCCAAAGGCCATACCTTTCTCATGACACTGGTGACAAGTCTCTACACCATAGGCGGGAAGACGCCTTCATCTACGCATGAATACATAAAGCTATCAAATGGCATTTTCTGGTATGCTGCAAGTGTAGCAAGAAGGCTGCAGGTTCTAGTCTTATTTTTCCCAAAAGAGTTGGATATTACCAACATTAATTAACCTATTACAGCCATAAAAGGCACCAAATGATAGTGGCCTAAAAACAATGTATATCGTGATTTTGTAAAATTAGTGTTGATCACTCTCTTGTGAAAAAGCACAATTTTTTAAACTGTTCTTACCTTGCGCTACGACTTATGTTATAAGGCTGGTCAAAATATTCAAAGAATAAAAATAAGAGGATACATTATGTCCAGACCACGGACACGTCTTAAACCCACAAAAGAATGTGCCCACCAGTGTATTGTTCACTTTCACCAAGACTGCAACAAAATAAAATGATACTATTATAGAGCTATAGCCATGATTTCCAACTCCAATATAAGCACTCGCATATCAATCATTGGGTTATAGGCAACGTCAACATTTACCCCGTCAAGAAACTTAATGCCAAAAGGCTCATGACAACAACAGTGGTACAGAGCAAAACCTAATCCACCATTCCAACTTCTCCCAAGAGCAAGCAAACATGACATGAAGAGACGAACGAGACACCTTTTTCTATTCTATGTTAATATCTTTGGTGTTTATGGAATTTTCATGATGTATTTTCTCTCAATTCTAATCAAGCGGATTCCAAGGCCAAAAGCTCCAAATTGAGTAGATGAAGAGAGAAAACTGAAGCAAAATCTTAATAAGAAGAGTTTGCAGTTAGCAATCATCATTTGGGTATTTGGGTATGATATCAATCAAGGATATCAGGAAACAAGAAATTGCAGGATCATTTGAGCAATACCTTATGTAGAATTACAAGGCTATCTGATTTTGACAACCAAAGAAAAACTTTTCTATTAAAGAGGACATCGAAGAAGATTAATGCTCAAGTTAAAAACCTACAATAACATTTTCAAAATAAAATTAAGAGTAGAACATTCCCATGGTATAACATAGAGAGGGCCTCATTAAGTAACCAAATATGCTTGCTCTTTTTTTTTTTTTTTTTCCTTTGATGATAAATGTGTTTGCTCTTTAATTTTTAGGAATATGCATTGGTTAATACGGGCCCAGCTAATCTACCTTTTTAAGTGAGCAATTATTACTGCTGAATCTTTCTCATTTTTATTTTCATTCATCCGTGCCAGCCAAGAACAATGGAAACTGTTTAAAAAGTGAACTCCAACGGAGAAACATTTTCTTGTCCCAAAGATACTGGGATATCTGTGCGTCAGAAAAGTTGCACATTCGATGGTTCACACAGTTCATTCTCTCTGTAATCACTGTATTGCATATTAGCAAAAAAGTCATATAACAAGCGTGGCCATTTCCGTGATTTGTTTCTCAAAAACATTCAACTTTCAATGACACTTGGAAGACCGCATTTTGTACCAAATAAAGTGAGCTCGCACTTTCTACTTAAAGTTAATAACTTGTGATATAAGATATTCGCACATCTAGGGACTGGACTTCAACAGGGATTGAATGCAACGGAGATGACATGAGATGAGCATTTAAATTATCAATGGCACTTTGGAAGACTGTATATGGTACAAAATAATTGATCTCCCGCTTTCCACTGAAAGATAAAGACACGATACAGATATTCGCATAAAAGGGACTGGACTTAACAGGAAATGCATACAATGGAGATGATATGCACCATAAAATGAACATAACATCTAGCCAGAAGCTAAATAAGCAATATGAAAAGCAGCAAATAGAGGATTTTCCTAGATATCCGAAACTTTCAAGTACAAAAATTCTAATACCCTGGCGTTACTTGTCTGTTTCAAACATCATAGTTTGTTACGAGAAGAAAACTAAAAGGTATTCCCTCTGTCCCGCTTTAAGTGTCCTATTTGAGGAATTTTTTTTTTTTGTTCCACTTTAAGTGTCCATTTAGAAATTTACGAGAATAATTAATAACAGGTTTACGATTTTACCGATATTTATTATGTCTTATGTACTTAATGTAGCATTGATCTTGTAAAAAATTAAAATATAGCGTTTGGATTTAAAAATGGGCAATTTAGTCAATTGCTAATTTATTTTTATAAAATTAAGATTTTCCAATCATTTACTTAATT
>CANXYI011310605.1:0-12311 GCA_948208565.1 Hura crepitans | reverse complement strand
AAAGATGGGTCTAAGATCACAGTTGTGGGTGAGAGGATAGACTTTTTGTGTATTGTCATATCAGCTATGACAGTAAGGCGTATGTTAAAAAAGGGTTGTCAAGCTTTCTTGGCTCATGTATATGATACCAACAGAGGTAAGTAGGATGCTAGTCATATACCAATAGTGTCAAAGCTTATGGATGTTTTTCTTGAAGAGTTGCCTGATTTGCCACCAGAATGGGAACTCGAGTTTAGTTTTGAGGTTCTACCTGGCACTACTCCGATATCAATAGCTCTATATTGAATGGCTGCCATAGAGTTAAAAAGTTAAAGATTTGGCTTTAAGAGTTGCTTCATAAGGGTTTTATCAGACCGAGAGTACCACCTTAGGGAGCATTAATTCTATTTGTTAAGAAGAAGGATGGTTTTTTTTTGGTTATGTGTGGATTACAGATAGTTGAGCAAGGTGACTATCAAAAACAACTATCCTTTGCCATGGATAGACGATCTATTTGATTAGCTTAGAGGAGCAAAAGTGTTTTCCAAGATTTATATGAGATCTGTATACTATCAATTGAGGTTGAAAGAGTCTAATATGGCAAAGATAACTTTCAAAATGAGATATTACCATAATGAGTTTTTGGTAATGCCATTTGAGCTTACCAATACTCCAGCAGCTTTTATAGATCTTATGAATCATGTATTAAAATAATATCTAGACTAGTTTGTAGTAGTTGCCATTAATGACATTCTAGTTTATTCAAAGAGTAAAAAGGATTATAAACAACATTTAATGATAGTTGTACAAATTTTAAGAGTTAAGAAAATATATGTTAAGCTCAGCAAGTGTAAGTTTTGGCTTAGTAAAGTGCTTTTTTCTTAGGTACATAGCTTCTACAGAAGGGATTCGTGTTGATCCAAGTAAGATTGAGGCTATTATAGAATGGAAGCCATATAAGAATACAATAGAGATAAGAAGTTTTTTTGGTTTTGTAGGGTATTACAAATGGTTTGTCAATGGGTTCTCTTTGATAGTAGCACTTATGGCTCATCTGTTAAGGAAAGATGTTAAGTTTATTTGGGATAATAGATGCCAAGAGATTTTTTATAATTTTAAGGCAATGTTGATAAAAAGTACCTATTCTTGTTCAACTAGTTTCTAGGAAGGACTTCACCATATATAGTGATATGTCTCTTAATAGGTTAGGTTGTGTTCTAATGCAAGATGGTAAGGTTGTTGCCTATGCTTTAAGGTAGTGGAAGTTAGATGAGAAAAACTACCCTACTCATGATCTAGAGCTTGTAACTATTGTGTTTTCTTTGAAGATCTGGAGACACTATCTCTACAGAGAGAAGTGTTATGTTTACACTGACCATAAGACTTTGAAGAACCTTTATACATAGAAAGAGTTGAACTTAAGATGGAGGAGATATATGGAATTGATCAACGATTATGACTATTTGATCAATTATTATCTTAGAAAGGCTAATGTAGTGGTTAATTCACATATTAGGAAGTTCATGGCAAGCATGCGAGCTATGAATGGCATTTTATAGTTTTTGAGTGGTGATGCTTTATTAGTAGAGATGCAAGTAAAGCCTAGTTTGATATAGCAAGTCAAAGATTGTCAAAGAGATTATCACATGCTAATAAGTGTGATAAGTGTCATTTAAGAGGGGAAGCTACTGAGTATGAAATCAAGAGTGATGGTTACCTATACTACCATAACAGGATATGTGTGCCAGATATGGAAGAGTTGAAAAAGTAGATTTCACAAAAGGCTTTTAGTGCTCCTTATGTTATGTATCCTACTAACATGAAAAATTATCAGGATTTGAAGTTGTCATATTGATGGCCTAGTATGAAGAGAGATGTATCAGAGTACATGATGAAGTGCCTTACTTGTAAGCAAGTGAAAATAGAGCATTAGGTTCCATCTAGATTGCTTCATCTTATAGCAATTCTAGAATACAAATAAGATAGAGTCATTATAGATTTTGTTGTTGAGTTACCTATGACTAGGAGCAGATGTAATTCAATATGGGTTATGGTATACCATTGGACAAAGCTACTTATTTAATACTAGTAAGGATAGGCTACTCTATGGAGATGCTTGTTGAATTACATATTAATGAGATATTCAAGTTGCTTAGGGTGTTATCTTCTATTATATCTGATTGGGACACATGGTTTACATCAAGGTTTTATAAAAAGCTTCAGAATGCCTTGGATACTTGATTGAGTTTTAGTACGACATTTCATCCTCAAATGGATGGATAGTCAGAGAGAGTTGTTTAGGCAATCTTTTGATACTTTAGTGATTTGATGTTAAGTGGTATATGATGTTATGCTCATGTTGATGCATGGTTATCAAGTGCTGGGGGATATGCTAAAAGTTATGCCATCGAGTTCAAGGGTAGCTTGGATTGGTATCTATTATGGGCAGAGTTTGGCTAGAATAGCAACCATTAAGTGAGCTTGTGTGTGGCTTCTTATGAGGAAATGTATGGGAGGAAGTGTAGAACTCCTTTGTGTTAGAATGAGCTTAGTGAGACTAAGCTTATTAGACCAAACTTGAACAAGCATGTATAAGAGAAAGTGAAAATCATTAGAGAAAGGTTTAAAATTTCTTTTGATGGACATAATTCATATGTTAATATGAAGAGAAAAGATATTCAGTATGAGGTGAGAGATAAGGTGTTTCTCAAGGTTTCATCTTGGAAAAAGGTTCTACGGTCTGGAAAGAAGGGAAAGTTAAGTCTTAGGTTTATTAGGCCATACAAAGTAATAGAACATATGGGACTAGTAGCCTATAGACTAGCTTTACATCTAAAACTTCAGTAGATTCATGATGTCTTCCACGTATCTATACTTAGAAGATATAAATTGCATCCTACACATATGCTATCAATGGAAGAGGTAGAGATTTGTCCATATTTATCTTATGAAAAAGAACATGTAAGGATCTTTGGACAGAGAGTTGAAAGAGCTTTAAAGTAAGTTAGTACCTTTGGTGAAAAGCACCAAGTGATGAAGGAGGCTAAATGAGAAATACAAGCTTAGATGAGAAAGCAATACTCCTAGTTGTTCAAGCTAGGTAATATTGAGGACAAGATTTCTTTTAGGAGGGGAAGAAATGTAATGCTTGAAAAATCCCAATATTATGAATAAAACTTCTCAAGATGTGAATAGTACTTTCCAGAGGTCAAGGGCACTAATTTTACTAAATGAAAGTATTAATTATAACATAATTTTAGGTGAAATTTGAAGTTAAAATGAAGTTGTTTAGGTGGTTACTAATGATAGTTAAGTTTTACGGTAGTGTTACATGAATAGTGACTTAGTTTTAACTAAAGCATAAAATATTAAAAATTTTGCTCAGAAAATTCTAGGATTTATGCAACTTGATACTCAAAATTCTAATTATCCTATTAGCACTGGAATTGGAATTTTTAGAGATCAAGAAGTGTTGTTACTAAAGTCAGGTAATCATAAAAACTACATTTTTAATCAATTTTTTTTGCATTTTTTGAGAACATATTTTTAGTTGCTTGAATTATGGAGAATTATGGGTCTCTCAGATGTTAAAAATTAGGCAAGAAAAATAAAAAAAAATTACACATGGTATATAAAGGTCAATAAAGGGGTTAAAAGAGGAATAGTTCTCCCCCCTTAACCCCTTTATTGCTAACGTAAGAAAAAGAGAGGGATGAGCCATTTTTACTCCTCTAAACTTCAATTTTGCCTTATTTCTTCCATCAAAGCCCTAATTCTGAGCCTCTATTACCTTAAGAAGTTGATTCCACCTTGATTTACATAAAAAAAAACATTTTGCCTAATTTTCTTCCTCAATGAATAGTGACTCCAAATTTTTTTGGTAAGTTTTTTTTGAATTCTTACCTTTTTCCTAGGTTCCTTAAGTGCCTAGGAGTCGATATATTGTTCATTTTTTTGTTTTTAGTGTCTGTATGATTTATTATGAATTTTTATGTATTGAATCTATAATAGGCAGTTGAGAAAAATGACAAAACATGAGATAAAGGTAAGAGCAAAGTGTGAGTGGTCCTCTAGAGTGCATTTTGACTTTCTTGCTACATGTAATCAATATAAATTGCATAAATTTAATTATGCCCTATTAATTCCATATTATGCCATATTATGATATTAATGGCAATTGTGAATTTAATTCATAATTAATGCAATGATGAGAATTTAATGGTGATAGATGATGAAATTAATGTATGTTAAAGTGATGAAAAATGATGAATGTTAATATTATGTGATGTATGGACATGCATGTATGTGTATGTAAATATGTATTATGCATGGAAAATGGGATGTGGCATAATGTATAATATTTAATATCTATGTGAACATGTGTTGTGATGAGCAATGCATGTGATGGATGCTTAGATGCCTTGGAAGATACTATGCCAAAATGGCCATATAATGTTATGTGTGTGTGTGTGTGTGTTGAATTTCATATGCATATATGCATTATAAATGAGATATGTATGAAAAATGATAATAAATGAATTTAACTGACCATATAAATATGAGAAATGATGAATGAAGAGATGAATGGTATTTTGGAGGGATGAGAAGCATAATGGTTGAATGGCCTACAAGCATGTATGCATGTGTGTGATAAGTTATAAAATACATGCAATTGATGAATTATTTAAATAAATGGTGATTTGGTCATATACATGGGAGATATCCAATATATAATTTGTATATAAAATGTATGAAGTATGATATGGTTTATGAAATATTCAAGTATATTTATGCTTTTATGATGAGCAAGAAATAATGTGCATGATTAAGTCTATAATTTTGATCATATGGCATAAGAAAGTATGTATGATATTAAGGAAAGGTAATTGCAAGCTCTTTATAAAGGAGTGGCCAAATGGCCTAGGCATGTAAATGGTAATACGATATATGCTATATACATTGGTGACTAAGTATGTTTGTATGCATAGAATTAATTAATGAAATAAATTATGTTTGATGAGTTGGTCATATAATATTATAATCAACCTTATAGTGTTTAAAACATATTATGGGTATTTATGATATAAATGAGATATAATATGATGATGCATTCTTTATTGACTTAAATGCATTTATGATGTATACTGAGTTTAAGTGGCATATTACATTAATATTATGCCTATTGCATGATCATGATGTATATTACATGCATGTAATGGGATGAAAACTTAAATAGCATGTAAATGACATATTTATGAATACATTAACTGTGTGCCTGAGCTTTTAAGTTGTGTGCATATATTATGGCAAAATAATGTCATGGAAATGTGTAATGCATTGATTATAAAGGTTTAATGATATAAAGCATTCGTTACTATATGCATATAAAGACTTGATATATGGCATATTTATGTGGTATAGCATGTGGTAATAATGTAATAGATTATAATCATGCTTTTTCTTAGTTTGGTAATTAATTGGATGAACCAATGAAATTAAAAGCAATATTAAGTGGTATTAATACTGTGAAAATAAAAGTAAATGGTTAATAGCTCGTGCAAGTAAACAGTCTAGTTAGATAGGTTGATTAGTCAGCTAGGAGTCACAGCAACTGCTAGGGTACTCTAGTACCTCCGTAGCCTTTGAGTTGTGATGCATGAATCTTTTAGTTACTTTTCATAATGTGTTTTGATGATATGAATTTATGACCTTCGGGTCTGATGCATTAAGGCCTATATGGTTTCAAGTGCCTAAGTGGTCCATTGATACACCGTTATCCATAGTGTTATTATTTCTTAAGTATAGGCTTTAATAAATGGACTTTAATGAATAATGAACATATTTACATGACATATGGTATTATTTAATAATGGAATGATTGTTATGATGAGGTAATCAAATGTGTAATGCAATGATTGTACATTTATACATATTAAGATTAATGTTGTATAATATGTGAGATTATGAATGTTTATATTTTATATAATATTGTATAATGTTATTTGGCATTTTAAACAAGTTATATTGATTACACCACCAAGCTATTACTTAGCACATTATCTATTTTTGTGATGCATAAGTAAGGATAAAATTTGAGTAAAAGCCTCTAATCTTCAAGTTTCCAAGAGAGAAATTTTTCTTTTGGTATATTTTGATCTAAATTTTATGATGTATAGTTAGGTTGCACTCATATGGATGTAATTTTGGGGAATGAGGCATAAACTAGATGAAATGTTAATTTTTGGATTTTATAAAGGTTTGTAATTATTTTAAAGTTGATTTTTTATTTTTGATGACTACATGCTAAGATATTGATGCATGTGTTGAGATGCTAATTTGATGATGGGTTTAGAGTGATCATAAGGATCAAAGAAGATGAGAATGATGAGGAAAAGTTTGTAAAAGTGCTTTTGATATTGTAAGTTACTATTCATATTTGGGATAGTATCCCAGTATAGCCATTATACTGCTAGATTTTTGACATGAGGATTGCTAATTATGAAAAGTAACTGAGTTTTGAAAAATTTTTGTAAACTTGCATTTTTATAAGATAAATGTTTTGTCAAGAATAATTTTAAATGGGATAATAGTTAAGAGTTCAATAATGCATTTGTGTGTGCATTCATTAGTCGGGTTTAAGAGGTGTCACATTAACCCACATGCATTCAAACATCACGTAGCCATTCATCCATATTACTTTCAAGCCCTGAAAAATTCCATTTCTAGCATCCAACATCATACAAAATTTCCAAATGGACATATATTTCCATTCATAAGTATACATCACATTCCTTATGCATAATGCGCAATATGCTTACACATACATAAATATCAACATTACGCATAATATCAACATATATAATTCTCATCCATCTAGCATCATTAATGATCTTAACATACATTAATTACATCATTAATCATAGTTAAATGTCATTCACAAGCCTAATTATGCATTTAATACATAAATACCATTAATTACATATTATGGAAAAATTATAGCATAATCAAAATCTCACAATTTATATCAATTACACATACCAAGAGAGTTAAAATGCACACCCAAGGACTGTCTACAGCTTACTATTCCCTTTATCATGCTTTTTGTCCATTTCCTCAACTGCCCATTACAAATTGAATAAATAAAAATTTGTAAAAATCATATGGACACTAAAACAAAAAGTCAACTACATAGACATGACCTTGGGCAGCTAGTGAACATGGAAAAATTATCAAAACTTAGGAAAACTTACCCGATCAATCTCAGGTTAAAATTATGCTTTTCTTTCAAATTTTTATGTAATTCTAGATGGAAATGGAGTCTAGAGGTCATAGAGGCAAGATCCTAGGTCTTGGATGGAGGAAAAAGGGCCAAAATGGAGGTTTGAAGGAGTAAAAATAGCTCCTTCCATTCTTTTAAAGGCATTGATTTTTAGGTCAAAGGAGGAAGAAAAATATTCCTCCTTTGTCCCAACTTTGAACTATTTTATAATCCTTTTTTTAGTTTTTTGCCTCATTTCTGACATTTGAGAGACCTATAATTATCCATAAATAAAAACTTAAAAGCCTTTAAAAATCTATGATAAAAAATCATAAAAAATTGATTAAAAATATAACTTTTAAGGTTACTCGATTTTAGTAAAAATATTTCTTGATCTTTAAAAATTCAAATTCTAATGCCAACTGACTAATTAGAATTTTTGATTATTAGGTTGTATTAATCAAAAAAAATTTTGAGCAACTTTTTGAATATTTTATGGTTCAACTAAAATTGGATAACTATTCACGTGACACTACTGTAAAAATTTCTTTTCATTTTTATCCAACTAAATTACTTTAGTTTGGCTTCAAACTTTGCCCAAAATTATTTTATGATTAATACTTTTACTCGATCGCTTCATTGTATCCTAGGTCTTGAGAACACCATTCATATCTAAGCACTATCCATAAGTCAAAATTTTTAGGTTATTACATGTATTGTTATGATGTTGTTTGAATGCTCCAACATAGTTTAAAAAAAGGAAATTTTAGTGTTATGTGTGTGCTCTTAGTGTGGCCAAATGATGGTATTAATGTGCCTTTATGTATATAAGTGTTCTAACATGAATTAGTTATGTTTGATTATGTAATAATTTGATATGTATAGTTGTAATTATATTAAACAAATTTATGTATGAATGATCTAATTTGTTAATGTGGACATAAGAAGGCTAAAATCATTAAATTATGACAAATAGACATAATGTGTGTTCTATGATGCAATGTGTTATGGCATTGCCTAAAATAAGTTATGAAATCAATGTGTGTTATATAATAGTATGGTCATGTACAATATATGTAAATGTTCATGTACATGTGTTATGTTACGATGAAATGTTTTGGTGATAAATGGATTTACATATATTTATGTATAATGTGAAAGGCAAAGAAGAAATATTTGGCTATGATATGTTAGATGGTATGATTGATTTTAAGGCATGAAATTTGTAACACCCGAGAATCTCAAGGTCATGAACATAAATTCTTAGGATATAAATAGTGTTTTTCAAGACTCAGGTTACTCTAATGTGACTAGATGGAAGTATTAATCATAAAATAATGTTGGGCAAAATTTGAAATGAAAATGAAGTCATTAAAAAGGTTAAAGTAAAAGGAAAGCTTTTATGGTAGTGCTTTGTGAATAGTAACCTAATTGAAGTTGAATTATAAAAAATTTAGTTTTATCTCAAAATGACTTAAGAGTGGAATAACTTGATAATCAAATATTCCAAATAGTCTATTAAAACTAGAATTGGAATTTTTGAATATCAAAAAGTATTTTATAAAAATCAAATAAAGATTAAAGTATCATTTTTATTCAATTTTCTTAGTTTTTTAGCATGGTTTTTAGGGCCTTTGAGTTTTGCTTTAAGTGGTTTTATGGGACCCTAAGAGGTTCAAATGATGTTTTAGATGAGTGGAATAAATTTAAAAAGGAAATAAATTGAATGGGAGAAAATAAGAGCCCTTAGATTTAAGTGGGGGATTTTAAAACATTGGATAGGAAGACTTATAAAAGGGTCAAGATGACTTGTATGGTAAAAGTTTAAATAGTGTCTTCTAAACCTTTTTTCTTTCTAAAATTGACAGTAACTCCCATTATTCCCCTCTTTATTTTTCTTCTTCCTTTATCAACATTACCCTAATATTCCAAATCTAAGCCAAATATAAACATCTACAAAGCATGGTTAGGGGTTTTGTTTCAAGAAATATGATGTAGAATGAAGAGATTTTAAGAAGGTTCTCTTAAGTGAATTTTAACTCATTCTTAAGTAAGTGGTTGTTTTAAGGGTATGACATTTTTCTAAGGCTTTATAAAGTCTTAATAAGTGTTTTCTAAGAACCTTTTTAAGTTTTAGAGTTGTAGGATTTTTATTGATGATTTTTACATATGCACATGTATTATATTTATAGAGAGGGAGGCAAGAAACAAAGAGAAGGGCAAAGAAAGAGTTCATTAAGGCTTATAAGAGCACTTTGAGCTTGAAGTAAGTGTAACCTTTATAATATGCTTGATTTAAATAAATTGTGTGAAAGTGTAATTGGAATGCTTTATATGTGTGCATTAATGAGAATTGTTAAATAATTTAGTTTGGTGGTTGGATTGTGTTTAATGTATGTATGTATATATATGTCCAAATGAAGAAAAGAAGCGATAGATGTGTGCATTTAGCCTTATGTGTCAAAATAAAGAAAAGAAGTGGTACATGTCTACTTTGAGGCTTAGGCCAAAACATATGGTGGTTAAAGCATGCTTGACCAAAATTCCTTATATGTATGGTAAAGTGTTTTTTTTATATAAAAATGATGTATATTAATGTGAGTATATTCTAAGGTCATAAGAAGTGAAGTGCAACTATAATCAATATGGTAATGTTGATAAGATTTGGAAGATTATATAGTTAATCTATTAGTCTTTATGTTAATTGCATTTAATAATATTACATCATGTTATCATATGATTTGTAAATTAGTGATTAAATTAAGTTTAAGATTAAACCATATACGTCATTTGATAATGAGATTAAGTGGTATCATGTAATTCATTATGCCTATTTGTTTATGGCATAATTATTGTCTATTTTAGGAATAATTTATATTATGATAATAAAGAGGTATATGTTTTGCCTTAGCATATAAAATAGTGTTAAGTGATGTAGTATAATAGATGAAGCATGATGACATAAGATGTTTAGCTAGGTCAAATGGCTAAAAGAGATGCTTATGAATTGCTATGGCATTTATGGATACACATAAGATATGGTTATGATTAAAATGTGTAATTTGTGACTTAAGTAAGTTGATAATGCATATATAACCTTTAAAAAATAAATGAGGAAATACATGTGAAACATATTATCAAAAGGTCCCAGTTACCCTCATTTGGTCATTTGTTGGCTAAATGACATGTGTAATGTATATAATCTATATTAACATATATGAAACTAAGATTTCAATGGTGATAGCCCATAAGAGTATGACAACCTAGTCTTAATAGTTTGACTTATCAACTAGGGCATTTAGTAGCTACTAGGGTACCTCAGTATCCATATCATGACCTTTAAGTTTCCATCATGACCTTTAGGTTCATATCATCACCATTGGGTTTGTATGATGGCCTTTGGCCCATGTATAACCTTTGTCATCCATTATAACCTTTATGGTCCACAATGGCCTCTATGTCCTACATATCACATTATCCAATATCAAGATCTCATCATTTAACTATTGGCACAAATAAATGGTATTAATTAATTAATAATGTATAAGAGATCCTAATAATTATTGGTTATAAGGTTATTATGGCAATGTGGTCAGAAGCATGTTTTGTATGAGTTCAATGTTAATTAGTAATATGTTTATCTTTGTATGCCAACATATCATGCATGTGTTATATATAAATTGTTATCAATGGTAATCTTATACATATGTGTGGAATATTACATTTGTTGCACCATTAAGCTAGCACATCATTATTTTTGCAATGCGTAGGTTAAAGAACATATTAAAGCTAAAGCCTCAATTTTAGCAAGAAGACCATGATAAGTCTTTATTTTGGTATTTTGTTTTCCTTGTATATCATGGGATGTATCATGATAAGAGCGCTTATATGTCATATAAGAGATTAGGCCTAGACATACATTTATAAATTTTTTATAACTCTTTAAAAAAGTAGTTTATTCGGATGAATATGATTATATATATATATGACATGAATGATATTGCTTGTGGTATGCTTTGAGTATGAGGTGGACGTATGTGTATGGATGATCAAAAGGATCATAGTGGATTATGTTGTAATGCTTGAGTGTATATAAAAGTATTTTTCCTGCAGGTTATTATTCATAATGGGAATAGTGTCACCCATATAATCGTTATGCTATCAAATTTTCAACATAATAACTTCCTAAATAGTATAATGACCAAAGAAATTTTTAGTAAATCAAGTTTTTAAATGAAATTTTTTTATGTAAATCAAGTTTGTTTTAAATTTTATAGGCTTTTATATAAAGTAAGTTCCAATATCAATTTATGTGCCAGTCTTAATTCAAATCTAGCAATTGTGTCATGTAAAGGGTGTCACATTTAGTGGTATCAAAACTCTGGTTTAGGCAATCCTTAGTACATAAGGGTCACATATGAGTGCCTAGAGTCTAAAATCATGCATTGCATAATTACGCACTACATAGCCTTTTAAGCTATTCTTTTTCCTATAGATTAAGGATGAGTGAGTTAATGCCACTAAGGTAGTGCAGAAGAATTAAAAGTCATTCATATACCATTAGTAAATGTGCCTTTAAGGGCAGGTATATAAGCACTCTATACTTTAAGACAAAATTCACAAGCCTAATTAACCCTATTACAGTAAATGGTCGAGCTCTTAAGGCATGCTATTATAGCTGTTGCTCCACCTCTACCACTAATATAGCCACCACCATATCCATAAGGCCTTTTGTAAGGCATATCATAAAAGAGTTAAAAAGATAGGTACTGTGTGTTTTGTTCACATGAATCATGATGACTCAGTTGCTTTAGAATATTTGCTAGAAAGAACAATCAAGATCCTTTAATAACTCAGATGCACTCTAGAGAGAATGTTATATGTGTAACCTCTCTCTTTCAAGAAAATGCTTTTAGATGGTAGGATAGCATCATAAAACACATGAAACCTAATGATTTGACCTGTGAGTTCCTTTCAGAGGAGTTCAAGAAAAAGTATATCACATAGAACTACCTAGATAAGAAGAGGCAAGAGTTTATTAATCTAAATAGAAGCATCGGACTATATCAAGATA
>CANXYI011310549.1:0-13771 GCA_948208565.1 Hura crepitans | reverse complement strand
GTCCTTTTTAACACTTAAAAAGGTTAAAATCGGCCAACTAGGTTCTAAGCCTAGTTTCTCTTTTTCTTCTTTATTTCTTCTCCTTTAAATGATATCTCATATCATTGAAAGATCAAACACTTTGATAATCATTTCATTTCTTTATGCATGTAAGACTATGAGTTTATAAAACACATTAGTAGTACATAGTGAATTAGAGTCCTAGTCAAGTTGGACTTTTATGATTCAATCTCATTAGGGCTATAATTAATTCCTAATTAATAATTCACTTATGTACATGTCTTTAAAGCTATCTAGCCACAAATCAAGATTTCGCAAATGTTAGAAAGTCATGTGGTTTGACTTAACTTTTCTATATACAATTACCATGGAATTATTATTTTCACTATACTTTATCTCTTTTAGGTTTGAGTATAGACTTGTGTCAACTCAATGCTTAATTAATTATGTCTAATTAATCCCTAAACATGCTAATTCTAATATTTATATCTTTATTCCAAAAATTCCCTTATGAATCTCATTCATACTTACATTTCACTCTGATAAGAGATTTATTGAATAAAGTTATATTAGATTTGTGAGATAAACTCCCTATTATGATTCAAGGTGGTGAATCCTCTATTGATCACTCAACTACTTTCACATATCTTAGACTATACCAAACCTCTTAGTTATGTATACATCATGGCAAAGTAAAAGCATTGAAGTCAAATTGTACACTTTGACATTTAAGATAACCTTGGTAATCTCAATTAGAAGATACTTACACTATTGATATGATGAGATAACTTTACTGACATAGATTATGTATCCATGTGAAGATCTCATGTTTAGGTCTCTAATGAACTTATTTCACAAACAAGCATCCTCATGTTAACTCTAAGCATTAGCATGCTTATAGCTTATGAGAACTACTGTTTGACGAAGTCAAAGAGTATAACATATGCTAACAATATCCTATCTTGTTAATACTATGACTAGGGATTTTTTTTGTTATTTCACATTTGTTGCAATAGGAATCTCACATCCTGAACTTTTTATGATTTTTTCTGCTTAGTAAAATGATACCAATGACTTTATTACAAAATTTAAGATCTATGTCAAGTAAATAAATTAATCATAAGCACTTATGTAATAAAGAATGCCTATTATTATAAAAGAATGTTTAAATGTAGACAAAATGTCCCTATTATAGATGTGCTCTAGGGTATACAACTACACTCACTGAAAAGGAAATAAGTAGATTTTATCAATCTATCTATTACAACCCAAATTGAGTTATATTTCATTTTAGTCATAGGCAATCTAGATAAAAACTCATGGTAATTTAGTCTTATTTCCACTCAAAAATTTTAGTTGGTTGCAACAGTTCATATGGCACATGATGTCTAGCCTTCACTTACTGACATGTGAAACATTTAGATTCAAACTCCAAAATATTTTGCTTCATTCAAGGCCACTAATAATGTGACTTCAAATTCAATATGTTTAGTACTACCTAGATGCATTGCATAAGAAAACTTCATGTATAATACTCTATCTCAAATCATCATTTGGTACATATATTCTATTTCTATAATATATATCCATCCTTTGCTACCAAAAACTATATTCTCTTTCCATTTTTCATCTGCTTCATCAATTATTGCATCCTATCATCATTTTTCTATTCTTTTACCACTTGTTGTAGTAAAATGTGTTAGATTCTCAATTCAGTTATTAATGTTCCATCATTTGCTATAGATAAGTGGGCATTCATGATCTTTAAGTATACATTTCAAAAACAAGAGTCATTTGCTACATTTCACATATTAGTCATATAGGAACTTTGTAAGAATCTTAATAGCATTAAATTTTATTCTTGCCAATAATTTTTCACCAAGTGCATTAACAACTGCGTTTGCTTTTCCTGGATGGTAATAAATGATACATTCATGGTCTATAATCAATTCTATCCAACTTCTTTATGTGAGATTCAGCTCTTTTTATGTTGGTAGGTATTTTAAACTTTTATATCAGTATAAATGAAACATCTTTCACCGTATAAATAATGTCTTCAATTCTTTAATGCAAAGATAATCACTGCTAGCTCTAAGTCATGAGTCTAGTAATTTCTCCCATGTTGTTTTAGCTATCTAGATGTATAGGCCACTAGTCTTCCTTTTTGCATGACACACACTCTAAACCATTATGGGATGATTCACTATATATAAGGAAATCCTAGTCTAACACTAGTTGTGTTAATATTTGTGCTTTAGTCAACATCCAATTTAATTTCTCAAAACTCTCTTGACATTGATCTAACCAAAGAAACTTAATATTTTTTCAAAGAAACTTTGTCAAAGGAGCTACAATTAATGAAAATCCTTTTCCAAAATGTTTATAATAGCCTACCAACCCAGGAAACTCTTAACCTCAATAGGATTTCTAGGTTCTTTCTATTGGACAATTACTTCTATTTTCTTTGGATCAACTTTAATTCCTTTTGCTGACATAATGTGGCTAAGAAAAGAAATCTCATCCAACAAAAATTCATATTCGCTCAACTTGGCAAAAAGCTATTTCTTTCTCAAAATTTGTAGAACTATTCTCATATGCTTATCATGTACTTCTTAGCTTTTAGAATAGACTAGAATATGATCAATAAAGGTAATAACAAATTGATCCAAATAGGAATAGAAAATCCTACCCACCAAATCCATTAATGCATTTAAAGCATTCGCTAACCCAAATGGCATAATTAGGAACTCATAATATCAATATGAATCTCTAAAACCTATCTTAGGAATATTTGATTCTTTTATTCATAGTTGATAGTTGCCCGATCTCAAGGCAATCTTAGGAAAGATGTTTGTCCCTTTTAACTAGTTAAATAGATTATCAACTTTAGGCAATGGATATTAATTAGTGTAACTTTATTCAACTACCTATAATCAATGCAAAATCTAAAAGGTCTATCTTTCTTTTTAACAAATAAATCTAATGCTCTATAAGGGGATATACTAGGGCTAATGAATCCTTTGTATAACAACTCCTATAACTAAATTTTCAATTCTTTCAATTCTTTAAGTGCCATTCTTTAAGGAGCTATAGATATTGGTGTTGTCGTAAGATGAATTTCAATGCCAAATTCTACTTCTCTTTTAGGTGGAAATCTAGGTAATTCTTCTAGAAACTTAATAGGAAAATCACGCATAGTGGGAATATCTCAAATTTTAGGCTCAGATTTCTTTGGTTCAAGAACGCATGCTAGAAGTGCTTTTCATCTAGAATGAGCTTTCTAGCAATAGTAGTTGAAATAGCATTAGAAAGATAATTTGATCTTTCACTTACCATGGTAATTTCATTACCATCTTTTGTAATCAAAGAAATTCTCTTATGATGACAATAACTACCTTATGTCTAGTTAACCAATCCAGTCCTAAAAGGACATCAAACTCTCTAAAAGGCAAAGCTATTAATTCCCCTGGAAAGTGATAACCTTGTAACTCTAATGGACAATTCGTATACATAGTGTCAATAACAACTTGATGTCCTAATGGATTAATGTAATGGCATACATATGTATAAATGAGTAGATCTATGATAAATAAAAAAAAAATACTAAAATGCCAAATAAAATAAAAGTACAAGCAATGACGTCTTTTTGTTCTTGTTCCTTTTTATCTCGGATGGCATATGTTATAGCTGGAACTATAGTATATGATCTTTCAGCTTTCTCATTCCCTAATTTCTAAACTACTACATTTTAAGCCTCTATACAATCTTTACATGTATAATCCATAGATTAATATCTAGTACATGCTCTAATGAGTCACTAACATTGACCATAATGAATTAAGCCATAACGTGTACAAGGAAGCAATTAGCCCTTACCAATTCTTAGTAGTGCACTGACAATTGATGTCTTTTGCTGTACTTGACCTAATCTGATTGTAATCCTTCTATTTGGACCTCATTTTTGAGTTTTTATATGAGATTAAGCCTATGATTAAGTTACTCATTGCTCACTTCTACTCTTTTTATTAAATGCTAGGGCTAAACTAGTTTGCCCCAATCCTCTCTTATATTACATGTTAATCTTCCATTCTTACTCAATCCTTTCTAACTTCTTAGTAGCTCTTATGAGTTGAAGAGAATTGGTAAGCTCCTATATTGCAAGTTGCATCTTTAAATCATAATTTAATCCTTTTTCAAATATATGACATTCAACAACCTTATCAAGAATCATTTCTAAAGCATATTTTGATAATTTGACAAATTCATTTCCATATTCCATAATAGTTATTTGTCATTACTTAAGCATAATAAGTTTCTTCCTCATCTTATTTTTATACAAATCTTTGATTTACATTTCCTAAAACTCTCTTTAAAAGTATTCCCAAGTAATATGCTTAGCTATAACATGCTTTACTTTTACATCCCATCAATTCCAAGCACCAGTCTAATAAAGAGATATAGAAACTTTAATGCTTTGTACTGGATTACAATTCATTTGTTGAATAATTATTTCTATTTTATTTAGCTATTTTCAGCTACCGAGGCATTATCATCATTAATGCCATAAAATTCAGTTGCCTCTATTTTCCTAGCCTCTTTTATGTGACTTTTGTCTATTACTAGAGGCACTAGTACTTGTGGTTGTGCAACTAGTACTGAAACATTTCCTTTGATTAGTTGTTATAACATCTTCTTAGCCATGTTCTATATAAAAGCTACTTATGCAATAGTAGGCTATCTTTGTAATGCTCATAAAACCTAGCTTCATGAATAGTACTTTTTGGGTTATGATTAGGGTTCCTAAGTAGTGGGCCTTATTAAAGTGACCTAGAGGGTGGTACTAGTCATTAAACTTTAATGGGCAAAATAAGGCATAAAATAAAAGAATTAGAAGTAGCCACTGAGCCAAAAAATTCTTTTACATCGATATCTAGTAGATAGTGATCTTAGTTTGAGCTGTGATATAAAAAGGTCAGGATGTGCTTGGACTAAACCAAAAATAGCATAAGTTAAAGGTCAAAAATTATAAATAGTCTAATGGTGAAGAAATTAGAATTTTCTAATATCAATGGGTATTTCTTTTAAATTTCTTATTTATGTGATTGAAAAGTTAAGCATATTTTGTTTAGCTTTTGGGCACGAACATTAGGGAGTCCCTTAATTGTGAAATTCTAATTTTTTTTTGTGGCTTAAAAAGTTATTTTAGTGATCTTAAAGTTTAAGAAGAAAATTTTAAAGATTAAAACATAAATAGGACTAAATCTAACATTTGGATTGTTAAATGGCTTAATAGTGACTATCTATAAGTTTAATATAAATAGGTGAGCTTATGTAAGTGTAACACATAAGATCATTTTGTCATCTTCTTCCTCTCCTAAAAGAAGCCGATGTAACCCACTATTAAATGCCACTCCCCCTTTTTTCTTCAAACACCCAGAAAACACATGAGAAACCCTCAAATATTATACTCGAATTGATTCTCATCATGTTTAAATTCTAATTATAATATTTATTTCATGAGAAAAGGGGATTTTTATAGAAAAAGAGAAGTTTTGAAAGTTAGGGTTTTAGAAACCCATAAGCAAGGTAGGCATATTTTAGGAGTTCTAATATTTTTCTATGACATTACACATGCTTAAAATTACAATACAGGTGTTATTTTTAAGTGTTTATTAGTGTAGATTTTTATGGATTTTTCTAACATATGTCCGATGATAGAACTTAGACATATGGAAGAGAGGCAAGATAAGGCAAAGAGAAGTGGTAAAGTGATATTCAGGACACTGAGAAATCACTTTGTAAGTGTATTTAATTATGTGTACACTTTGCATGTTTGTGCTTTTCAAGTTTGTATGCCTATTATAGAACTTGTTAGTTTAGTAGTATGTATAGTCCTAAAATATCTATAATGGTATAATAAGGTTTATTGTAAACTAAATAAGTTAAAATAATAGTGAAATGATGATAAAATAATTATATGGATGAAATATACACTTAGCCAAATGATATGTGTCAAAAGGGTAAAATGGTAATTTATGACAATATGGTTAAAGTGTGTATAATTAAGTCACATTTGGATGATTAATCAAGCTAGTATGATATTCGATGGAAAGGAATGTTATATGTTGGAATTAAGGTAAATTATATGTGTGCTGTGTGTATACATGTACACGTTACATAGAAGATGTGATGAAACATAATATGTAATATATGTGTAATTGCAATGTCCACTTTGACTATGGAATATAAGTTATCAAATGAAAAACATATGGATCATGTTTGTATCAATGATGTCAAGAAAGATATGATTATTATCACATGTTATGTCTAATGATCATATAATTTAAAAGCATATAAAGTAAAGTGCTAATAACCCATATATGTTAGACAACCTAATAGATAGGTTGATCGATCAACTAGGGAGTTAATAGTTGCTAGACATTTAGTAATATTTTTATATAGGTGTAGCCATTATTAGGTCCATTTGGGCCACTGCACATACACATGTTTTATATTTTTATAATCTATTATATATTTATATATCATGATGATTTATGCAAGTTTAGCCATTAATAGGTCTAATAGAGCCACTGCACATAATTACATGTGGGTGCAACTGCCAGTAGGTTTAACAAGACCACTACACAATTATGATATCCCATTATGCTAGTGCACCAGCTGTTAGGTCCCAAATGTGGGCAACTGCACATCATGATCTTGATGTTTAGTATTGGGATTCGTGTTTATTAGATATAGGCTAGCTAATTTAGTAATGGAAAGTTTATATACTATAAAATGAATAAAAAGGCTTGATACATGTAAAATGAAGATGTATATGATACGACTGGATTAAGGTAGTGTGACAAGTGTAAGTAGGTAAACAATAAGCATAACAATGTGTGTATATTTAGTATGTTATGACTCTACATAGCATTTCATGCTTAATGTGAATTTGTGTACATATGTGTGTAAGCATATTTTATTGAATACACCACTAAGCTTTATGCTTAGTGCATTACATTTTTTGATGTATAGGTAGTAGATAGATAACTTCAGCAAGCCTCAATAGTAGCAGTGCAATGAAGTTTGTGACAAATGTTTTTGGTATATTTTGATTTTATTGTAACACCCAAAAAATCCTAGTGTTATGAATTTTACTTCCTGAGATGTGAATAGTGTTTTCTAGAGGCTAAGGACACTAATTCTATTGAATAGAAGTATTAATTATAACATAATTAAAGGTGAAATTTGAAGTCAAAAAAGTCATTCAGATGGTTAAAAACAACAGTTAAATTTTACAGTAGTCTTATATAAATTGTAACCTAGTTTTAGCTGAACTTTAAAATAATTAAAAAGTTGCTTAAAAAAATCTAAGATTAATACAACCTAGCACTCAAGAATTCTAACTAGCCTATTAGGGCTTGAATTGGAAATTTTGAGGTCAGGAAGTATTTTTTCTAAAATCAGTTATGATAAAAAGTAGTGACATAATTTGGGTTTTCTCATTTTTTAACCTTCGATATTTAGAGTTTATGGTGCCTAAATTAATTGAATTTTTTCATGTTAATTGAGATTTAATTGAGGTTAAAGAGAAGGAAAAATATGAGGAAAGACAGGAGAAAATGAAATAAAAAAATGTTTTTTTAAAAAAAGTATAAATAGGTCAAATCTTTCTTATTTATGGTCAAACATCAAACAACTCCACTCTTCCTCTCCCTTAAGTCTATGGCACAAATAGAGGTTTTCCTCTATTGTTGACTCCTCTTGCTTCAAATTTACCTTGATTTATGCCATTTTATTATGTGATAAAAGCCTCTATGACCTTTAGACCCTATTTTAAGCAACAAATTCCAAGAAAATTGGAGGAATTACTCAAAATTTAAGCTCGATGGATAGTGGCCATCTTCAAATTTAGTAATAATTTTTTTATTCTTGATATTTTTCCTATGTTCCTTAGGTGCCCAAGAGTTGTTATATATGGTTAGTTTTCAATTTTAATGTCAATATCTTTTATTACAAATTTTAATGAAATGACTTTGTAATTCACAAATGAGAAGGGCCAGAAATCTCGAGATAAAGGGAAAGCTAAGGGATATGTTGTCCTCAAAAGTGTATTACGATCCTCTTGGTATGCGTAATTGAGTTAAATTATGCTTAATTGATATATTACTTAAATACACATAATATGTCAATGCAAGAAATTATGTGTAAAATATCCATTTATGTGTATTAATGAGTTTGATTATGTTAAATAGTAAATGAGAAGTAAGATGATGCATTTAAGATGATTTGAATGCATGAAAATGATGTAGAAGTCATAATAGTTATAATGTAAATATGTGCATTAAGATGTAAATAGTGTATAATTATGTGTATATGACTAATTATGCATGTAATTGGATTAAAACAAGTTTATACACATGCTAGAAGTATGATAAAGCATGTTAATTGGTGGAATACATAAGGAAGTGCATAAGGATATTATATCCCTATTGTATATATGTTATGTATATGGTGAGTGCTTATGCCTATATAATGTATTATGCTTACGTATGACTTAAATACATGTTGTTTGATGTGTTAGATATACATTGAGTAAATTATGGGTTTGAAATGAACAGGTGCCTTTTAAATGTATTTATGGCCGAATGGACATTAAGGTATGCATATGCTTGTATGCCTTAATGATGTATGTTAGATACTTTATATGCTCATGTATGGTTGTATATTCACGAATAGGCATAAGATGAGTGATGTATGATGAATGCATAAAGGATGATGTGGCATAAGGATTGGTGGCCAAATGGACTTTTGGATTGTTTATGTTTGACAATTTGAGGTATTATGACAAGGTATGAAAGTAAGGATGATATTGAGTTGGAGTATATTGTAAAATGAGGTACATGGTCAAAGAATTAATGATTAAACCATTTTGGTAGGATGGCTGAATAACTTATATGTATAAGTGTAGATGTGTGCTTTATGTTATACATGGTATAAGGATATATGTTCTCGAATGAATATGATGGAAATGAATGAACAACTGAGGATGATAAGTATGAGTATGTGCCATATGGTGCGTGTTATGGATTAATGCAAGTATAAGCATATTCACAATGCTATGATTTAATGACATGTTAGTGCATGTAAAATCTTGATTTGTCCACTGTATGGGTTGGCCAAATGGCCAACATGTAATTACATATATGTGAGTTTCACTTAATGTATGAGTTAGATATTGTATATCACATTTTAATATAATTGGTTATGTATATGGCAAAATCATTATGTAATGTGATTATGAAGTATATTAGGAATAAGTAAGTTGATATGGCTGAATAATCATGTAGTATGGGTATAATATGTTTAAAACTTATTATATGCCTATATGAGGTATTACAGTATCATGTAACACCGTGATATGTATTATGATGAGATTTGGGCATAATGCAACATAAATGAGCTTATGTTATAATATAAATAAATATGGTAATTTCATCACATAATGGAAATCAATGACACTTATAAGAGGAACTTTAATGTTATTAATGTGTGACATATGTGTGCTGATATATAGCCTTGAAGTGTGGTATTTGTATGATATAATATGCTTGAATGATAAAATAAGACTTATGACATACTTTTCCTGATTTATTAATTTATTGGCTAAACCAAAATAATTAAAAGCTATAATAAGCTTAAATAAGAAGGTCTAACTAAAGATAAACTATTAATAGCCTATATGAGAAAGAACCTTATAGGATAGGTTAACTAGTCAACTAGGCAGTTTTATAGCAGCTGCTAGGGTACCTCGGTCCCTTGATGCCTTTGGTCCACTGGTTCACTAAATGTTTAACCCACGGGCTTGTATTTTTTTTTATCTTTAGATCTATGCAAGTGTAGTTTTGCTAAGGTTTAATAAGGCCATTGCACATATCTTATGTTAGTGTAGTAGCTATAAAGGTCTAAGAAGGCTACTGCACATTTATGTTGGTGTAAAAATCGTAAGGTCCATAATATGGGCCATTGCACACCATGATCTCATTATTTATAGGATATTCATTTTACTTTAAAATGGGTATAATAAAACAAGTTTAATAGATATTAATCAAATAATTTATGATTATATGGTTGTGATATGGTTTATGTTTAATGCATAACCCGTGATAAGTTATGTGCATGATTTGTGTTATGTTAATATATTAATGCATGCTAAGGTTAATGTAGCATATAATGTGATTTGTGAATGATTATGTTTATATACATTTTGTGTGTTGATATAAATGCATAAATAGACATGTTAATTTGATTACACCACTAAGCTATTACTCAGCAAATCATTTATTTTGTGATGCATAGAGATAGTTTGAGCACAAGCCTTAGGACTTTAAAATTATCAAGAGGAGACTATTTCTTTTCATAAATTTTAGTTTACATCTAGAATTATATGATGTATAGGGTTAAGCATTCATATTATGTATTAAGGGGAAAATAGGCCTAAACTATGTATAATTGTAATCTTTTTCGATTTCATGGTCTGTAATTTGTTTGTAGTTTATTTAAAATGTTTTATTGTATGATATCTCTTCTTGAGGTTGAGATTGATGTTTGTGTTGATGCAAGATGTTGGAGTGATCATAGTATCAAAGGTGTTAGGAAATGTTTGAAAATGATTGTAAAAGTGTTATTTTTTATTTGTAGGTTACTATTCATTTTTGGGATAGTGTCCCGATACAGCTGTTATGCCATCAGATTGTTGACATGAGGATTTTCAAAAGTGGATTGTAACTATGTTTCAAAAAGTTTTTTTATAATCAATATTTTTGTAAGATAAATAATTATAAAAGATGTTCTAAACACATGGTTTAAGTATAATAGTTAGTTGAGTTCTGATAATGTGTTTATGTGCACAATCTTTAGTTAGGCTCACCAATTGACCAACTGTGATCTCCTGAAAATTTCACTATTGTAAGAGTTGAATACCCCCAAAGAAAAAGGGGCATTTTGAAGCCTAAGGATTTTTAGGGTTCGGAGTATGAGACACCACGGGACATGAAAAATATTTTCCATACCTAGGGTATTTATTAATGGAACTTGAGGAACAATAAATTAAAAGGATTAATGGGTCAATAAGATAGAAAGAATGATTTAGTTAATTCAATTTTTCTGAGGTCTGAGAAAAAAATTAAAGAAATAGATTAAGATAAAAAAATTATATTAATGAAGTTGACGAGTGAGCAAAGTGGAAAAAAAGGGGGGGCAGAAACTTGATTGCATAAGTTTTACTGAGGTTCGGGTCCCTTCGAGGTTTAGGAAAGAAATTGTATATATATAATAAATCAATTTAGAAATTAGTGAAGTGGGAAATTAAAATGCTTGAGGTTGGTAATTCTAGGATTTAAGAGAAAAATAATAAAATAGAATAACTACATGAAGCAATAAAGAATGGAACGAAAAAAAATATAGCTTTGGGGTTAAATTAAAGGAAATAAAAAGTGGAAGGAGTAAAAAGAAATTAGCTAAAGAGAAAAGAAAAAGATGAAGTGGCACTTATAGGAAATTTAAAGAATAGAAATGGAAAAAAAAAAGAAAAGAAAGATTAAGAGAATAAGGACATGAGGTGGCAGCCAAGAATTAAAATGGAAAAAAAAAGAAGAAAAAGGAAAATAAAATAAAAGAAAAAGAGAGGGGCTAAAAATAGGACAACAAAAGAAAGAAGGGAAAAGGAGAAGAGGAAAGAAGAAGAAGGAAGGAAAGGAGAAAAGAGTCGGCAGTGTTAGAAAGGGTTAGACAGAGTGCCCTAGTGGCATCAAGGGGGTTAGCGAAGGGTTGGTGATGGCAGTGAAGGAAAAAAAGAGAAAAGGAGTAGCAGGTAGAAAAAGGAAGGCGAAAGGGAGGTGAAGTGCAATGTGGTGAGTGGCAGCCTGCGACAATGGGCGACGGCATACTCTAGCTCTAGTGAGTCCTTACAGAAGGAAAAAAATAATAAATAAATAAATGAATTAGAGGGACTATAGCTGCAAAATTACAGGTAAGGGATTCTTATCTTTCTAGTGCAATTTTTATTTTAAAATAGCTTAATTTGTTGAAGTTTTGAGAGATTAGGTGTTGAAATTTTAGAATTTGAAATTGAGGAATTTAAGACACTAAACTTTACTTGTGTGTGTTTGTACTGAGTGTTAGTGTAAGTAGTTTGTTTCAATGGCATGAAAAGTATGAATTGGCAAAAATAGTAGGTGTTCGGGTATGGAATGGGAGGTGTCTACTGCTTTAAGCTATTAGGAGTACTTTAAGGGGGCTGTACGCAGATGTATAAGCTGAAATTAGTTAGGAACAAAGACAGTAACTAGTTGGTAGGTAATCTCAATGCATATCATTAGCAAGTGGTTTGATAGTTACTTGATTTTTTTTAGAATGTGTACCTATGTCTTAGCGATTGCTTTTACACTAGTGTAGTGGTGTAGTTATTGCTAATGGGGGTGTAGGGTAACATTCAAGCAAAAATATCAAAATTTATAAAGAAATCTAAAGGAGTCAAGGGCTAGTTTGGGAGGTTATGGTATTTTGCTCATGAAATTTTGTATTTTATGTCTTGTGCAAGGTGATAAGGAAAGGACATATATGTTGGAATAGAGATGGGCTCAAAGATAGAGTCACACACAAATAAGTACATATACTCAATAAAGTATATGTATATATCTTGTGATAAGGTTGTTCTTATTGTCTATAAATGTGTGGGCCATACATGTGTTTTTTTATTAAATTGTAGTTGTGGTATAGGGAAATGCATTATGCTAGGTGTGTGTGTGTGAATGCTTAATTTATACTTGTTGTATGTAAGTGAACGGTGTTATGTGTGTGGGATTGCTTAAGTATGCTTAAGTTGTGAATGTGTAAGTGTCTTGGGCTAAATGGCTAAATTTATGTTGTTGCATTTACAATTTGAGAATTAAGGGCAAGTGTACTTCGGGTATGACGTAAAGAAGGTTTGACCATAATTTAAGGGTTAATATGTATTGGTGTGCCTTCCTTATAAGTCATGAGACATTAGGAGTGATATGGACATATGTAAATTATGAAGAGGTGTAAATTGTAATAAGCACTCATTAGGCCAAATTTGGATATAACTAGAGTTAAAATTCCTATGTATCCCCTTCATGAAAGGAATTTAGTGTTGCTAGTGTTTTATTGGTCAAAGTAGTTATGGGTCCACAAGTACATGAATGTGTGGTTGGCTTGGGTAGCATCACAAGGGTTGTTTAATAGGGTATGGATTTTTAGGATATGATGCCAAGTAAGTATAAGTCCTTTAGTGTGGGCACTTCATGGTATAGCCAAGAGTCATGTATGGTGATTGTAAAGCTTGCCTATAATTTATGAATGGATCCTATAAGGTGAAAGAAAGGAATTAAATGTGTCGATAAATATAGGTCACTTGTGCATAGGATACGTATACTTAGGGAAGGTCTTGCCAAGTATGACCATTAGACTTATATTAAAAAGTGGAGTAAGTAAATTAGAGTACCATTGTACATAAGGATGCCATCCTAATTGGGAAATATCAACTACACTAGATAAGGGGAAAATTCACCATACACTTAGTGTAAATGAAAAGCCATTTTTAGAAACCTTGGTGGGACCTCAAGGCTAATATATATAAATTAGTAAGGTGAGGCATGAGTACTTAACAAATGGATTTTTTTTTGAAACCTATGTGTACATGAAGGGTAGAATAACTAAATTGGCATAAACCTAAATGTGATACACCACT
>CANXYI011309934.1:0-11149 GCA_948208565.1 Hura crepitans | reverse complement strand
ATATAGACACATATTTATCTTTGATTTTCTATTATCATTTACATGCCATAATTTATGATTGCATTCACTTTTATCATTCTTACCCAAACCCATATTTTAGCTATACATGAGTACAGACTCTTAATTACAGACCAAAACTGGATAGAGAACTGTACCCAAAAAACACTCTTCAGCTACAAAGGCTTGAATCTTCTCGTGCCTCCTATCTTCTACCTACGCATCGAAACACTGATATACTGAATATAACTCAGGGGTGAACTTGAGAAACATAACATACATGCACACACTCACAGATGTAATCATGCCATTACAGACATTATGCAGCAATTCAAGTGTTTAACAGACAATTACAGATTATATACAATAATGCACATGTTAAGTTGATATGTTCATTCTCACAAACCAATTACTGTTCATTTCATAACATATTTAAATTTCTCATAATATGACTTAGATTTAAAATGGCCCATACTGATAGGCTATACCTACAGACACTGGACATCGGAATGAGAATTGTGCAGTGGCCCATATTTTGGACCTTGGTAGCTACACCTACCTATCGTACAGTGGCTCACATTGAACCTCGATGGCTGTACCCGCACTATTGTACAGTGGCTCACATTGAACCTCGGCGGCAGTACCCATGCTATCATGCAGTGGCTCTAATAGAACCTCGACAGCTGCATTCGTTCATAACAATAATACAATTGATAATAATTGACTTGACTTAAACTCAATAGCTGTTTAATTTCCTAGTTGGTCAATCAACTCATCTAGTGTGTGTCTAACTATATGGTCCTTAAGTTCCCATTTTTTATTTTCCATTTAGTTAATGGTTAATCGATAACATTTAATGTCACAATTCACTATTCATTTGGTCCCTTTATGACCACTCATCATAATCACATTTTTAGGTGATCTTCATGATCACTTGTTCATTCTCATCTCTATTCATTTCTCACTAATAATGTCATTTATTCATCTCACTTAATGACATATCAAATATCACATAATTGGTTCATTTGCACTTCCACATGTGCATATTTTTCCATAACATAATTTCATACTCATTTAACAAATTTTCATCAAATAATGTTCCATTTCATCAAACACATATCTTTAAGTCCATTTTTTTTTTCTTAAAACCAAGCCATTGACATATCTATATTTTTAATACACATACACAAACCTATAATGCACCATTCGGCCACTATTGATCATCTCATTACATAAATCACTTTCATGCATTTTATCACATTTTCATACTTCATATACACATACCATTGTTTTACCATAACCATATCACCAAATATCACACATTTACATACCCAATTCAAACTTCCATACACATAATTCATACTTTTACATATAACACATGCACATACATACATTTAAACCCGAATTCATATACCTTGAACCAATTTTCTCACCCTTTAAGGCTTGCTAGTGCCTTGTTCTTTCTCTCCTCCACCATTTACTACACATACACACATTTTACCTTAGAAAATTCCTCAAAAGTCCTATATTGCTCCAAATCAAATTCTAATTACATTAATTGCCTTAGAATCAATCCTAGTCCTCATAACAAAAATAAAAATTGAATTATAACCACTTATAAATCTTAGTGACACTATTCACCAAGTTGTAAATTCTCCTTCCTTAAGCTTCATTTTCACTTTTCTATCACTTAGAATGATCAAATTAGATTGTGAAGGCTAGGATTTTTGGTGGAGAATTTTGAGGAGAAAATGAAGAAAAAGTGGGGAGAAGCTAAGGCAATAATGGCATTGGCCATAAGGAGAAAAATGAGGAAGATGACAACTTTTTGGCATATGTGGGCTTCCCACATGTGCTAGCCCATTTAAGTGGATGGTTTGTGGGCTCGATTCACTTAACGTATCGATTTTTTGATATGTTTCTTCTCGATTTTTTTTAAATTTAAAAATTCATTTTAATTTTTAACACCTTTAAAAATATTGATTTTAGCACAAAAAATTATCAATTAATCACATTAAGGGCCCCATAAAATCTTAGGTCAAAATTTTATAGTCAACTCGAATTACTATTCACTTGCAAAATCTAAAAATTTTGAATAATAGTAAATGACATTAGAATATTAAAATTATTTCTCTAATAGACTCATTGGAATTTTTGACCTTCAGGGTATGCATTTTTAGGTCCATCTGGGCACATCTCAGACCATTCTCCCCACAAACCTAAATAATGTCACTATTCACTAGTTTATAACCTGTTATGATTTATTGATTATGCTAAATCTTTTGATTATTTTATTTTTATCATTTTATAGCCCGTTAAAGTTTTACGAGCAGTACTTGCCCTTTCTAGCCATCATGTAGTGCCTCAACATCTCGAGAACACTATTCATGGCTCAGAAGTACTGTTCATGAAACTAAGTTTCACGGGCATTATATTTCTTCCCCTCATAAGGAATTTCATCCTCAAAATTACCTTAGGAAAACACATGTGGATACTGCACTTTCATCTATTTCTCACTCTCCCATGTTGTCACTTCTGTGTTATGGTGCTTCCATAGCACTTTTACTAGTGGTATGGTTTTGTTTCTCAATTCTCTAACTTCTCTAGCTAACACTTGTATTGGTTCCTCTTCATATGTCAAATCTAGTTGTACTTGCACTTCCTCCGCTGATATGACATGTGAAGGATCATATCGATACCACTTCAACATTAATTTGTGAAATACATCATGTATTTGCTACAACTCTTGTGGCAATGCTAGCTAATAACCCATTGGTCGCTCACGCTCTGTAATCTCATATGGACTGATGAATCTCAGGCTCAATTTCCCTTTCTTCCCAAATCTGAGGATCTTTTTCCATGGAGATACTTTTAAGAATACTCTATCACCAACTTCATACTTAATATCTCTCTTTTTCAAGTCAGCATATGACTTTTGTCGATCAGTGGCAGCTTTCAATTTGTCTTTTATAACTCTCACTTTCTCTTTTGCATCCCTGACCAAATATGGTCCCATAAGTTTACTCTCACTAGATTCACTCTAATAAAGTGGAGTCCTGCACTGTCTGCCATATAATGCCTCATACAGTGCCATACATAAGCTAGTCTGATAGTTGTTGTTATAGGCAAACATAGCTAGAGATAGGTATTGATCCCAGTTTCCTTTAAACTCAATCACATAACTGCATAACATGTCCTTCGGTACTTGTATCACTCACTCTAACTATCCATTAATCTGTGGATGCAAAGCTATACTAAAGGCTAATCGAGTTCCTAAAGTATCTTGTAACTTCTTCCAGAATCTAAAAGTAAAACGAGAATCTTTATATGAAATTATAGTTACTGGCACTTCATGTACTCTCACAATCTTATCTATATACAACTGCGCTAGCTTATCTAGTGAATAGCCCATTTTGACCGGAATGAAATGAGCTATCTTAGTCAGTCTTTCCATAATCACCCATACAACATTGCATTTACTTTTGGTCATCGCCAGTCCCATGATAAAGTCCATAGTAATATTCTCCCATTTTTACTCTGGTATTGCTATAGGATGTAACAATCTAGATTAAACTTGATGTTCAACTTTTACTTACTGACATGTCAAACATTTTGCTACATAATCTACCACATATCTTTTATTACCAACCACCAGTAATAAGGTTTCAAGTTCAGGTACATTTTTGTGCTCCCTAGATGCATAGCCTATAGAGCTTCATATAATTCTTACAATATTTGCTTTCTTAGTTCATCAACATCAAGTACACATAATCTGTCCTGATAATACATACATTCATCTTCTTTAATCTCAAAGCTAGCGGTCTTCCCCTTTTTAACTTTACTCATTAGCTGTATAAGTTGCTAATCTCATTTTTCTGCTTCTTTCACTTGCTACCTAAAATTAGGTTTCAGTTGCAACTCTGCTAAGATAGCATCATCTGAAGTATATTCTACTTAAGCATTCATAGATTTCATAGCAACAATAAACTTCTAACTCAAGGCATTCGCAACTACATTTGCTTTCCCTGGATGGTAGTCAATCAAGCAGTCATAGTCTTTTATCAACTCCATCATACGTTGTTGTCTCAAATTCCATTCTTTTTATGTATGAAGGTACTTCAAACTCTTGTGATCGATGTAAATGTAACACCACTCACCATATAAATAATGTCTCCATACCTTCAAAGCAAACACTATTGCAGCCAATTCTAGATCATGTGTCAGGTAGTTCTATTCTTGTAGCTTCAATTGTCTCAAGGCATAAGCTATCACTTTTCCCTCTTACATCAGTACACACCTAAGCCAATTATGTGAAGCATCACTATATATCACAAAGTCTTTACCTTGTTCAGGCTGTGTAAGAATAGGTGCTTTAGTGAACATCACCTTAAGTTTGTCAATACTTGCCTAGCACTTGTCATCCTAGATAAATTTCACATCTTTTCTCAATAGTCTTGTGAGTGGTGTGGTAATCATCAAAAATCCTTTTATAAATCTCCTATAATATCCTACCAATCTTAGGAAACTATGAATCTCTATCGCATTCGTAGGAGGCTTTCACTCCATCATAGCTTTTACTTTACTTGGATCAACTTTAATTTCATCTGCCGATGTAATATGGCCTAAGAAGGCTACCTCTATCACACTTACTCAACTTTGCATATGACTGCTTCTCTCTCAATGTTTGCAACACGATTCTCAAGTGTTGTATGTTCTTCTTAACTCTTGGAATACACTAGAATGTCATTAATAAAGACCACAACAAACTAGTTTAAGAATGGCTTGAAAATTTTATTCATAAGATCCATGAAAGCTATTAGAGCATTAGTAAGCACAAATGGCATCACTAGAAACTCGTAAATGCCCATATCTAGTTCTGAAAGTAGTTTTTGGAATATCAGATTCCTTAATCCTTAGCTAGTGATAACATGATCTCAAATCAATTTTTGAGAACATACTAGCTCCTCTGAGTTGATCAAACAAATCATCGATTCTAGGCAGTGGATACTTGTTCTTAACTATCACCTTATTCAACTGCCTGTAGTCAATACATAATTAGAGTGATCCATCTTTCTTCTTCACAAATAGTACGAGTGCTCCCTATGGAGAAACACTCAATCTAATAAAACCCTTTTCTAATAGTTCTTTCAATTGATCTTTCAATTCTGTAGGTGCCATACGGTATGGTGTAATAAACACTAGAGTAGTATCGGGATACACCTCAATCTCAAACTCGACTTCACGAGGTGGTGGCAATCTCAAAAGTTCATCAGGAAAGTATAATACCACAGTTATCTGATCAAGACTTAAAGTAGGATTACTAGTATCAATGACATAAGCAAGATAAGCTTCACATCCTTTCTAGATGAGTCGCCTTGCTGTTACAGTTGAAATTATATTAGGCAAGGAATCTCTCTCGCCATAGATTATCACATCACTTCCCTTGGTTGTCCGAAGGGTAAGCTTCTTCTGTTTAGAATCTACCACTGCTTGATGTTCATACAACCAATCCATGCCAAAAATAACATTGAACTTATGGAAACAAAGTTTAATAAGGTCAGCTAAAAACACTATATCTCAGATTATCAGAGGATAGCACTTATACACTCAGTTCACTGACACACTCTGTCCGATCAGATTGCTGACTAAGATGTCAACATCTATAAGTTTAGGCTCTAATCCCCTATCTAATGCTTATACAGTACATATATATGAATGTGTAAACCTTGGATCTATTAATGCCAATACAGAAGTATCAAACAGATAGAATGTATTAGCAATCACATTAGATGCCTCAGCTTCCTTACGAGCTGGGATTGCATATTGACAAGTTGGAGCTTGTGTCTCAGTTTTAGTCCTCTGACTCGAGCCTGCCTTATCATTCTTATCATCTCTTTAGCCTCTGTTAGTTACTAGTGATGAAGTCTGCACACCAATTGGCTTCTGTGGGCAATCTCTGTAATGCCCATGAGTTAAGGTTCTATGAACAGTACCTTTTGGGCTCGAGTGATATTCCCTATAGTGCAGGGCATCGCCACGAGGCCAGAAAGGGGCATATTGATCATAAAACTTTGATGGACATGAAAATAGGTAAAATGAATAAATTTAAAAATTTAATAGAACTAATAAATCATTTTGGGTCGAGAACTAGTGTACGAGGAGATAAAATAAGTTTATGTCGGGACAACCCTAGGATGTGCCAGACAGACTAAAAAAATACCATACCTTAAACCTTAAAAATTCCAATGAGTATGATGGAGAAGGAATTTTAATTTTCTGACGTCATTTGATATTTTTTTTGAATATTTTATTTCAGTGGATGAATAGTATCAATAAGTCAATTATGAAATTTTGACCTGAAATTTTACATGGGCCTTAGTGACACTAATCAAGGATTTTTAAAATTAAAATGAGTATTTTTGGAGGTCTAGAGAATTTTCTATGAATTTCTGAAACTTAAAAAGGCATAGGGAGAATATGAGCTGTCGGATCGCCATGTGTCACGATCAGGGCCACCCACTAACCCCTATATAAGTGGTTACACATGTGCATAGGCCACATGTGTAAAGGAGTCATCTTCATCCCTTGAAGCCCTAAAATTCGACGCCATTCTCTTACCTCTCCCATTCTTTTTCTTCATTTTTTCTCTCCTATCTCCACTAAAATCCATAAAAATTATATGAATCTTAGCTTCTATAGTCTCTAAAAGCCAAATCTTCTGACAGAAGTGGAAAATAGAGCCTAGATTGAGAGATCTCACACTTGAGTGAAGAATGCCATTTTTCTTGAGTAAGTGTTTCTAAACCACTTTTTATTTTTTGTTTAGGTAGATTAAGGTATTCTAAAGTTAGCCATGGTCTTAGATTTCAATTTGGAGTTATGTAGGATTTTTGAGAATTTTTTATAAGGGTGGATTGTGTATGTTTAGGTGTCAAGGAAACCCTTAAAGGAGAGCAAGGATACAAGCCTCCAAGTGGTGGGGAAAATGGTGTTTTCACACCCTAGGTATGTGGAATAGACTAAAATTTAGTATGTCTATGGAATTGCCATGAATTTGTGCATGTATGTTATATGGAATTGTGTGTTCATGGTGTTAGGTATTATAAAAAGGTAAAATGATGTTTTGGTTGTGTTAATGGACTTAAATTAATAGGTGTTACATGATGAATTAGAAAGGAATTTAGGTGTATCTGCATGTGTGTGCTTTGGCTGAATGGTATGTGTGAAGTAACATGGCATGTATGAATATGTATATGGCATGTTAGGTAGGAAAATGACATGTGAATGGAGTGTGTAAACCATAATTGGAAATGGATAATGATATTACCATATATGGCATGAAAAATTGGTGAAATGATGGCTTAAGTGGATATGTATGTTATGGTGAGGCAATGACTTAGGAAATGGCATGAATATGTACCTTATTGTGTGGAATTTGTCTTATGAATAGACATGTAAGGAAGGAATGGAATTTGGAGTTGGTATAGATGGAATCAGGAAAGACATGAAACTTGAAATTTACCAAATGAATAGTGTCACTTTCGTTAACAAACTAAATGAATAGTAACTTTGAGACGATAGGCAAAAATTGATATTTTGTGTGTAACTTGGCATGACATGTAACCTAGTGACATAATAGACTTAGGAAGTAATAAAATAGAGAATAACAGTCTCAAATGGTTAATTAATGGTATGTGGCCCATCAGTTAGACACCTACTAGATGGGTTAACCGGTCAACTAGGGAGTTAGTAGCTATTAGGCAATTTGGTCCTCTTGGGGCCACTATTGTATGTTGGATATGGTAGGTGCAGTCGCCAAGGTTCTGAGATGAACCCTGCACACTCGGGTATTGGGAGGTCCACTTGGGCTAATCCCTGCTACCCATCTATTGTCTGTGGATATTGGGAGGTCCCATGAGGCAGATCCCTACTATCCACCTGTGATGTTTGGAGATATGATTCGAGGTACTATGATGTCCTAGGGGGCTAATCCCTACTATCCCATTTGTAGGTATTAGAAGGCCTATGGACTAATCCCTGCTATCTGCTAGTCCGATATTGGGAGGTCTACGGACTGATCCCTACTATCGAGCGAGGTAGGTGTAGCTACTGAGGTCTAAAATGTGAGCCACTGCATAAGATAGTTCCTATTATCCAGTGTCTTAAAGCGTTGTCTGTCTATTATGGGCCTAAAATATAACGAACTAGATTAAAAACTTAATACATAGATCTGATTGGATAAAAGGATTTGACATAGTAAGATAAGGTAACTAGCATATAAGTCATGTATTGCTTGATTCATGTGTGTACTTGCATTGTGACATATTATATTTGGTCTATTCCACCATTGAGTTCATACTCAGTGTGTCAGTGTTCCGATGCATAGGTTGTAGATTAAGGGTCGAATAGCTTTAAATGGCACCAGTGTAGCTATTCCTGAGTCATCTGGGTATATTTTGCTTTTCTTTTGGGTTGTTGTACATATGCACTCGTGTATAGTAGTTGTAGTATGGGTAAAGGGATGTAAAGTATAAAACCTGAGTTAGTAACATTATATGTCTATATGGGTTTAGTTGCTGATATATAATGTACATACTTATATCTGTGTGTCTGTGGGTCTGAGACCCTATGTGCTGTTGTGCGTACTAGTGTGTGATGATGTTTTAAAGGACTAGAAGGGTCCGGGAGTGAGGTTGGTATGAAAATGGCTTTAGAAGTGTTTTTCTTGCAGGAATATTTTGGATTTTTCACCCGGGTAGCCGTTATGCTGCCCGATTGTCTGTAAATGTCTGGTAGTCATAATATGATGTTTTAACGGTCTAAAAATAGGCAGTAATAGAAGGCTAAGTAGACAGAAATAGAAAATGGGTTGGCTAGGTCAAAGTTGGGTAAGTGTTAAATGAAAAGTCCCTAGAAAAATCTAAGGATGGGTGAGCTCATAGGAAGTAGCACACTTTGCCTATTTCCTTCAAGAATGGGTAGGGGGTGTTACAATCTCTCTAATAATGTTCCCTCGAACCACATATAAAGCATTCACCTTTCTTCGAGAACTAACATTCTCCTCGATGATTCTTTTTACAAATCACACATTTTGGAGGTGGATTTCTAACGGTAGACCTCGGAACACTAGAGGCTTGCTCAAAAGGTCATGGCTTAAACTGTAAAGCTTGACCCTACCTCTGATTCTGGCCTTGTCTCTATGGCTAGTCTTGTCTATATGATTGCTGTGTAGTTTGATATTCTTTCTGCTACTTTCCTCTTTCAGGTGTTACATTAGCTTACCCAGCTAAAAATGATCTCTTTCAGTGAAACAATTCTCTCTTTTCTTTCATAATTTCTTTCAATGCCTATGCCACATATACTAGTATAGAAAATTCTCTGATCTTGGGGTTTGATATCTGCATTCTCATGTTCAACATTAAGACCTTTTCAAACTTCTTGTATTGGGCCTCCTCAGTGGGTAAATACTCCTTTGCATACTTGCTCAATCGAGCAAAGTCTTTCTCATACTTAGACACATATTTTCTCCCTTGCTTCAAATCCATAAACTCTTGCCTTTTTTTATCCAAGTATGTCTCTGAAATGTATCTTTCCTGGAACTCTTGAAGAAAATAATCCCAGGTAAGATCAACAACTACCTTTCTCTTTTTCATGGTCTCCCACTAATGGAATGCTTCTGCTTGAAGTAGTGAAGTAGCACTTTCCAAATTCTCTGCTGGAGTATACTTCAACTGCTCTAAAATTCTAGTTGTCCTCTTTAACCAGTATTAAGCTTTTGTAGCATCATCATCAGTGCTACCCTTGAAATCCAATGCCCCTATCTTTTTCAATCTTTCCAGATAAGTTTTTTGTAGGGGCACTGGTGGCAGTGCTGGAGCTGGTGGTGGTAGTGGTGTAGTAGCTACAATGGTATGCCTCAACAGATCTACTATCTATTGTAACAATACTGGTAGAGCCTAAGCTTGTGCTTGCTACTGTTCCTGTGCCTATTATGCTGCATCACTAGGCACTGATGTATCAACACTTACTTCTACTCCTTAAATAATCATCGGAGTATAGCTTGCTGCCTCTTCCCCTAGTTTAGGTGGAGTCAGTTCACTCATTGTATAACTACAAAAGAAAGCACAATAAGCCTTTTACAGTGTAGCTTAAGTGGGGTATAGACTTTAGACCAGTGTATTCATTTATACTATGCTTAAGAACGCCTAAACCTAGGCTTTAATACCACTCAATGTAACTCCCTTCCTCAATTCCCAAAGAAACCCGATAAGAATGCTACTTCCCTTATGGTCACCCATCCTGAAATTTGCTCTTGGCTTTCATTCATTTAACACTTAGTGTTTTTATTGTAGCATACCAATCTATTATTTTAAGATTTTTCATCATGCTATCATTATATAAGTCATAATACACAGTTTAACATTTTTGTTTCATTTGAAAAATATTTTACAAAAAATTAGACAACATAACAACTACATAGGTTAAAAACCAAAATTTTTCCTGTAAAGAAAATCACACTTCTATATATATCAATCATCACTTCACATCCCTATGGACCCATTTGGTCCTCTCAACTCAGCATTCACAAATATAAAATCATTGCACATGTATCATAGCCATCATAGGGTCTCAAGGCCATCATAAAATAGAAATAATAGACAACAACATTTATATATATACTATTATAGACACATATTTATCTTTGATTTTCTATTATCATTTACATGCCATAATTTACAATTACATTCACTTTTATCATTCTTACCCAAACCCATATTCTAGCTATACATGAGTACAAACTCTTAATTACAGACTAAAACTAGATAGAGAACTATACCCTAAAAACACTCTTCAGCAATTCATTACCATTCATAAGATAATTTTAACAATTCAATATTATTTAACATGCAATTACAGTAATATCATGCATTACATCATAAATTGCATTCTTACAAATCATTTATGGTCACTTAATGCATATTCATTATTATTATGCTTTATTTTTATTCAGTTTTAGTGTTTACAACATCCAATTTATTTTTAATTAACATGCCCATACCGATAAACTACACTTAAGTACACTAGATAGTAGAATCTTGGTTGTGCAGTAGTCCACATTTTGGACCTTTACTATAGTTGCACCTATATCATG